>PVHP010029407.1:0-22303 GCA_004024765.1 Zapus hudsonius
TGGTAGTCCAGCCGGGCAAAGGAACAGCTAGATGGTGCAGATTATCCAAGCACATGGGAAACGTCTTCATAAAAGTTCCTAGGAGTCACAACAGCTACTTCTGGTTGTCTAAAATGCTCTCTGCTTTGTACTCATGGCTAGAAACGATATTGAGCATCTGGCTAAATGAAATGTCAGATCTAGAAGCCTCTGTGTATGTCATTACATAGACTACTCTCATCCCAGCCTAGGATTCCTCTCCCAACAGAGCCAGACTCCATCAGACGGCCCTGCCATGTGCCACCCAGAGCCAAGAGCAAGGCATGTGAAGTACCGCTGACACACAGAGCACCGAGACACTGTTTAAGAAACCACACAATTATAGGAGCCCTCAGCCTTTCAAGTTTCCAAAACAAATTGCTCTCCTTAGAGATAAAACATAGACCAAAGATACAGGCATGCCCTGCTTCTAAGAGCTGCTAATATAAATAATTCTCATATTTATCTTCATTCAGAAAACATAAGTGGGGGTGACCCCATACTAAATTTAGCATTCCACTACCGATGATGGCAAACCCAAACTTTAGCACTCACGCATGCTCCTCCTGACCTGAAACCCCCCACTTCTTCCCTCTCAGGCAGCTTCCAAACTGTCCCATGCAGACGTTCTTAGATCTACGATGTGGGATCAAGGGAGAAAAAAGTCTCTGCAATCTTCCTCCACTGGTTGTTCAGGTTCAAGGTTTCAAATACGTCCAAGGTCTACAGACATTCCTCAATTCCTCACAAACATCAGAAGAGAACAGGCTGGGATTCAATGTTTCAGAGAGGGAACGCTTAATGTTGACAGGTACGAACTCGTGGTGCAACTTGTAATAAAGAGGAAAGAAAATGAAGTGATTCATCCAGGTTTACCGGGAGAACTGGGATTCAAATCTAAGTCAGCTTGAGCTGCCATGACAAAAAACACCGCTGATTGGGTGTTTCTTTTGTAGAAACAAAAGAAATGTATTCCGTTGTGTTTCTGAATGTCAGAAAACCCAACATTGGGCTGGAGAGATGGCTCAGCGGTTAAGGCACTAGCCTCGAGTGCCCAAGGCCCCGGGTTCAATTCCCCAGGACCCACATAAGCCAGACCCACAAGGTGGTAGCCCTGGTGCTCACTCCCCCCCCCTCTCTCTGCTTGAAAATGAATAAATAAAATATTTAAATAAAAAGAAAGCCCAACATCAAGGGCTACAAGATTAGGTTCCTGGGAGGACTCACTTCTGACCTGTAGACAGCTGTCTATTTGCTGTGTGAATAGCAGAGGGGGGAAGGGAAGGGTAGGGAGAGGGCAAAGGAGTCAAGGGGAGAGAGACAGAGAAAGACATAGAGAAAGAGATCCCTCTGGGATCTCCTTGGAAGTACACTGATCCTATCATGGGGCCCCCACCAGCCCCACCTCCAAGGACTATCGCACAGGGAATTAGGCTTCCACATAGGAATTTGGCACAAGCCTTTAGTCTGGAACAAAAACTAAGCCCTTGGCATCAGAATCTACTCTATTAACCACTGCATTTGAAAGGAGATGCAAGCCTAAGGAAGAAAAGGGTTGGGAAGCTGGCTCAGTGGGTCAAGCACTTGCCTCCCGTGCATAGGGACCAGAGTTCTGAGCCCTGCACCCCACAAGTAAATGCTGGGTGGGCGTGGTGGACTACACACAAACCCAGTGCATGGGAAACAGAGACTGGCCAGAAGCTCTAGGTACCAGTGGGACATTCTGCCTCAGTAAAAACAGGCAGAGTAACTGAGGAAGACACCCAACATTGGAACAGTTTAGGGGTGGCAGGGCCCCCAAGAGTAAAACTGAAGAATACTGTTGAGGCTATAGAAGGAAAATCTGGTTCATCCTTATGTCCTTCCCACTCAAGGAGTCCTTATATCTTCCACTTTGCTAGAGGTCAGGAATATCAGAAGAATCTGCACTTTTCTTATCTCTTCTTCCCTAAAGGAGTTCCCCTTTCCTAGAAGAGATAATCACCCTCTTCTGACAAGGACAGTTCCCTTTCCTGGAGGGTTAAGATTCCTGGGAAGATTGCCCCCTTTCCCAGAAAACCTGACCTCTTACTTAGAAACCTGGCAGTTCATGCCTAGCACTAGAAAAGACCCCAATCTGAGTCTCCATGGAGGGCTGTCCAATATCTAGACTCCTGCTCCCACTACCTTGTGGGCAAGTGCTGTGTATTCCTTCCTCTCTGGAGCTCCACAGGCTCTATCTCTCTAAGCACTATATAATAAAATCTTTCTAAACTTTACCCTCTGGTCCATGGATTTCATTCATTAGAATTCATAAGAGAAAAACCTGGAAGCCACTAATTCAGTGAAAGGTTTGTATGAGCATAATTGTCTAGCACTCTAGCTCCTGAGTTCTTGTCTAACCAAGAACCAAGAAAAGCTCTCTTGCTCTCAAAGATACCCCAGTATTCCTATCTCAACATTATCCTCTGGCCTCCAGAAGGACATGCACTTGTACCCCCCCAAACAATAACACACAAACACACACACACACATCATACATATACACATATCACAAACACACACATCATGTATACACATACATGCACACACACATCACACACATACAGGCACACACATCATACACACACAAACACACATCATACACACATGCACAAACATACACACATATACACATACACAAACACACAAACATACACAGACATATGCACATACACACACATCACAAACACACATACACACATATACACACACACAAACATGCATATACACATGCATGCTTAGCACACATATACATGTTCAAAAATATAACCCATCAAACCCAACAGAGAAGTTGAGGTACAAAGAAGATACAAGGAATGAGGGACATGTGTATAAGTATGTTTAAAAACAAAAGTGGTCTGAAAGCGAGCATTCCCAGGGACTATGTTAGGGACAGTCAGCAGCTACTTGAGCAACTGGAACCTAGAAAGGACAGCACATTCCTTACACACGTACCACACCCACTTTAGCAGGACTCATCATTTTCTTTTCTTTACTAATTACCTTAGTCCAGATTAACTTTTCTCATTTCAGTTATCTAAACTTGGATCAATCCAGCAAGAGAAAATTCACTTAGTAAATTATTTTCTTATTTAATTCATAAATGGGAAAATAACTCACAGCTTCATTTCTCTACAATTAATAAGTAAATTGAAAGAAATTACCTAGAACACTATTAAAGAATAAGTAGAGTTTATTAAAATCGTATTTTCCAATGTTTCATAATTTTAACAATACATGGCCAGAAGGATTATATCCTTTTACAGTTTTTTTTTTATTTACTTATTTATTTTTTTCCAAGGTAGGGTCTCACTCTAGCCCAGGCTGATCTGGAAATCACTCTGTAGTCCCAGGCTGGCCTCAAACTCACATCGCTTCTCCTAGCTCTGTTTCCTGAGTGCTAGGGTTTAAGGTGTGTGCAAATACGCCTGGCTTCCATGCATCTTAATAAAGACCAGAGTCACTTGTCACACCTGACAATGGTCTATTGATCCAATGTCATTCTTTGCAGGGAAGTCTTTAAAATTATCTTCCTAGAAAGCAAGCTCATTTGGAATGGCCAATTCTGCTTTTCAATTTCACTTGTTTATTACCAATCTGAATACAGTTTTGATTTTTGAATAATGGTATTTTATCAGGCAACACGAACCTTCTTCATATACCTAGTTAACACAATGCTCAGTGAGAGCACTGATTCCAGTTAAAAGAAGTGATTCAGATTCTGGTTCTATGGAGGTCAAGCCCAGGCAAGCTTAATCTATAAGGCTAAATCATCTCCACTCTAGAATGGAAAGTCACCCTCATCCTCTAGACACATGATCAGAAAGGAGAAGTGAAGCTCAACCATCACTTAAATTCCACTAATTTACAAATGTGATCAGGAAAGCTGTGGGAATATTCAATGCAGTATAAGAGTGGTGGGGCATAGGGCAGTCCCAGCACTCCAAGGCTGAGCAAGGAGACTTGTAAATTCAAGGTCAGCCTGGATTACATCATGAGATCAGTCTCAAAACAAAGTATAAATCTACCCTACTTCACACAAGCAATTTTCTCTTTAGTACCTGATACTTCAGGTAAATATTTCCTAGACCATATAGCAAGTTTAGGCTTATCTGCCTGCTCTGGTGGCATCCATCCTTTGGACATTCAGTCATGTTCTTTTCATCTACAAATGTTGAACTGTAAAGGTGTCCATTCTGAGATGCATATGGCTTGCACTCTACTGTGTAGCCCCTCTAAGGGAGGTCAATGAAAAGAACTGTAACATGACGCAGGTTCCAGTGAGAGGTCTCAATTGATGGATAGAAATTTCACCAGAAATTTTGTTTTAAACTCATAAGCATCACAGTGATAAATATTATCATTGTAAAATGTGCTTAAGATATAATATATATTACACATATATTTATTACATATATAATATATATGTATATATATTTGAATAAAGTGTTAATAAATCCTTAGTCTTAGAAACTAAAGAATGAATATAACCATGGTTTAATTAACTATCATGTTTTTAACGAATGCTTGGAAATTTACATTATTATTTAAATTGAAAATGCTTGATATTCATCAATCATGTTCAAATAAGATAGAAATTTCTAAAGAACATAAGCCCTCATTGCCCTCAGATCCACAATTTCAGTTAATTCAGGCAGGGCAGACCTAAAACACAAGAAAGACCCATAGCCATTAGTAGCCTGGGTTCGTAATACTTGCAGGGTGATATCAAAACCTGTTTCTCTGGGTAGAATCATTAAATACATATTAGGTATCCCTTGCTATAGTAGCTATAATCTACTTTAAAATATATTTACAGAGGGGATGTAAAAAAATTGAGCCAGTTCAAACGTCAATTCTGAAGGTGATCAATTGTTTGACATTAAGGGTCCTAGCCTTGGGGATGGTCTTCCAGAACTGTGTACGAAAAGATCAACTCTTGGGCTGGAGAGATGACTCAGCAGTTAAAGGCACTTGCTTGAAAAGCTTAAAAGCCTGGGTTCCATTCCCCAATGCCCATGTAAAGCCAGATGCACAAAGTGGTGCATGTATCTGGAGTTCCTTTGCAGAAGGAGGAGGCCCATGTGACCATGAGAACCTATTATCTCTCTCCCTTACCCCCTCTCTCTTTTTCTCTCTCTTCAAATAAACAATTTTTAAAAGGGGAAAAATAAAATACCAACTAACTCTAACATTTCTATTTAAATCAACAACTATGTGTTTCTTAAAAATTGGCAATTTGCTTGTATTAGTGAAATAAGTTATACATGGTATGTAAACTGGCTAAAACCTCTTAGCAATGTTCCACCTTAACCCCCTTCAACTAGAATTGTGAAAATCAAGCAGGATCTCTGAAGAAGCTACTTAAGATGTAGAAGCTGAACTGCACTGGGTCCAGGCACTGGCTAAGTTTGATGTCCAGATGCCTAGTGCAAATGGTGTAACATGCAAGTCACTAGAGCAATTATCACACAGAGTCACGGGCACACATACATGTACACCCACACATATGCTCACACACCCACACACACCTGCACTCTCTCTTCTGTGTGCTCAGGGCCCTTCACATCTGCTACTAAGAACAGATCTGCAGGCACCTGAGAGTGAGCACAATGTGATGAAGCATGATGGGGGACCAGGATCAGACCTCTGACACCTAGAATACAAGCCTCACCCTCATCCCTCTACGCAGGCACTTCAAAATAGAGACACATACAACTTGAATCTTCAGAAAAGAATGAAAATAATTCCAGTAAATATAAATGAGGAAGCCCCGACTAATTGTTCCCCAGTGTCAAAAAGTTCAGAGGCAGGTATGAGCACCTGGATGCAGGAGTGAATCTATCTTACAGTTTTAAATCCCACAAGCTAGGAGAGTTTTGAAGGGGCAGGTAGCTCTGTAGCATGATGCTTTGAGAGGTATCAGCACTGGTAGGAGGAAAAGCCCGAGCCAGGGGGTCCAGCACATGTGATAGAAAAAAACATGGCTGCAGGATGTGAGGGCTCAAGGGCAATCTTCTCCATCCCTGAGTCATAAACTGAATAGGTGACATTTCTATAAATTGGCACTGGACGGCTGAATGGATTCTGTGGCCATTTCTACATCTGAAATCAATGATGGCAATGTTCACCTGGAGTTCTCAGTGGAGGTAAATGATGGCTGACATTCCCATCATAAGAGCATCTAGAATCAGGAAGGAAACAAACCTCCAGGAATTTCTAGATTAGCGTGAGGTGGGCTGGGGCGGAGGACTGAGTATAACGGAGCAAGCGAACTGAGCACCACCAATCGCCTCTCTGCTTGCTGACCGAGGACTCAATGTGCCCCATGGCTCCCCCACTATGATGGACTGCATCCTGGAACTATAAGCTAAAATACACCCTTCCTCCCTTAAGCTGCTTCTTGTCTGGGTTTTATATGATCTTGGCAATGAGAAAAGTAACTGATATGAGGTATATTCACAAAGAAGCTAAGCTTACCAGAGAAGCCAAAAGTGATTGTCACACGGAATGCATGGATCCAGAGAGTGCCCTGAGGCAGATCAGGACTTTGAAAGGTACAAATGCTTGCTCTCTCAGACTATGATGGTAGAGCTACTTTTTGTGAAGAAAAAAATATATGGGTGTATAGAGCTTCAAAAGGACACAGGCAATTGCTTTAGGTCCTAATAGGATAGAGTTTATGCAGAATTCTGTGTGACCCTTCGACTCCTGACATTCATGCCATGTTACCGCTGGAGCTGCATGTTAAGCAAGCACATTTATGTCAGGCGGACTCCTCTGTTCATAAGGTTCTCATTATTAGCTCGGCCCGAGCTGAATATTTGACTGAAGGAAAAGACCATATCATTATTTTCAGATTTCCTTCTATGACTTAACGGGGCTACATCTGCCAGCTTTAGAAACACCAAGTGCATCTTGGCGCCAGCCTTGGCGTTCTCCTCTGTGACTATTACCCCAAATGTTTCAGCTTGAGGAAGTCTCTTCCCCACCAAAACAATTTCATAAAAACTAAAATTATGATTAAGAGTTACTCATCAATTGACGGGGCATACCATGCTTGTGTTCTTTCTGAATTATCCCCCAAAATATTTTAGACTTAAAAAAGATAATCCATATTCACAGAGGGCCAGGCTACAAAGTCAGTAACTGTTTTTCATGATTTAAAGGTCTGGGTTATACTTGAAACCATGTTTCTTTAATAGGTAAAGTGACATTCCACTGGAGAAGTCAATCTGCTTTAAGTATATTTTAAGGCTCTGCACAGAACAAGGGGATATTCAAATACAGATCTGAGTCCTCTATTAACCTTTGAACAGTATCTTCGGTGTAAGGAAATTTTCAATTATGAAACTACTGATTCTAATACCATTAGAGAATGTTACAAATCACCCTAATTCCAAACAGAAACTATTTAATTAGCCTATTAAAAATGTACATTAAAGCTGGGCGTGGTGGCACATGCCTTTAATTCCAGCACTCAGGAGGCAGAGGTAGGAGGATTGCCATGAGTTCAAGGCCACCCTGAGACTACGCAGTGAATTCCAGGTCAGCCTGGGCTACAGTGAGACCCTACCTCGAAAAACAAAAACAAAACAAAAAGTACATTAATTGCTCTATAGCAATTCATAACCCTCTACCCCATGGACTGGTCCAGTATGCCCACCAAGGAGGATCCCCAGTGGCTTGGGACAGGGAGGAGGGAAATGGGGGTTACCATCCTAAGAGTTGATCACACAGTGGATCTAATTATGGATAATAAAGATATTTTTAATGTGCATTGACACAGCAATACAAAAGTTTCTGTGTCCATGTCTGAGTGCCCTCAATAATGTACGTTGGCAAGGACTATTTGTGTCTATGTTAGTCATTCAAAAAAAAACAATCATTCTATGGCATAAAACCCAGGGTTTATACTATAGTTGTTCCAAATGACTGAGAGTGTCCAGTTTTCCACCCTAAAGCCTTATGCATGATGGAGTTGCTTTAGACTCTGCATCTCACAGTGTCTCAGAGCAGGAGAATATGTCTGATGATTCAATAAAATAAAAGTATTTAGATGAATGGCCACTCAGCCTTTTGAGAGCTCCTGAATTTGGTTCACTGACAGGCATCTACCTCTTAATACTAAGAAATCCTTAAAGAAGTTCAAAGCGTTTACTCCTGTAATCCCGGTAGATGCTGATACAGTTGAGAATTTCAGGTCTACTTCTGCTTTAGACTTGCTCATCAAACACTTGTGACTAAGGATTAACTAACATTTTTCTCTCACAGACCTCTGCTACCTGACACACACCAGTATTTATCAATAACTCTTTGATATGGTTTCACTAGATATAGCAATAGCTAGACTGGTGTTTATGATATAAATAAAATTATGACTAAGAGACTAACTATATTTGTGAATGGTCTCTCCCCTACCATGTATATGCTACAATCCTAGCCCTCTAATTTCACAGTATTAGCAGGAATGCTCAAAGGAGGATTCGGTCTTGAGATTGGAGCCTTCATGAATGAGATTATTGCTTTTATGAATGACACTCATGAAAGCTTGCTTGTGCTCTTTCTGCCATGAGTACAAGCAGAAAGTAACAACCTGAGCCCCTCACTAGAACCCAGCCATGCAAGAGTCTTTTAAAAATATTGTCTATTTATTTGAGAGAGAAAGGAAGAAAAATTTGGCAAATCAGGACTTCTTGCCACAGAAAATGAACTCGACACATGTGCCACAATTCTATATCTGGCTTTACATGGGTACTGGGGATTTAAACCTGGACCAGCAGGCTGTGCAAGCAGCCACCTTTACCTGCTGAGGTCTCTCTCCAGCCCCATGTTAGAATCATCATCTTAGACTTCTAGCTTCTAGAATGGCAGAGAATAAATTTCTCTAGCTTAAGATAAACATTTTATGGTATTATGTTATAGCAGGACAATATAATGGTAAGATTTAAAACTACAATGAGGTACAGAAAGAGAAGAAAAGCTAAATTAACAGTAACTCTTCCAGAACCAACCACGGAAGGAAGTTGGATAGTACTTACAAGTAAATAACACTGTCGACCAGACATCATTGAGTCCAACTTTTAATACGACAGAGCCAACTTTATTTTCTCGCTTACCATGCTGTATGTCCTTCATGTCTAAGTGAAGACTGGACATTAAAATTCCAACAGCTTGGGACCTTTTGTTGCTCAGAAGCTTGACGACCTGTTCAGAGAAGGGGAAAATGGGAAACACTATTTTAAGCTCTAAGATATTTAATGACGTGTTTTAAAAATCATAAATGAAGAACAAATTAAGAGAAAACCTGGTGTAATTACTTAAAATATGGTATCATTACTCAACACTGCTTTATCCATGTTTGAGGAAAGTTTTGGGGTTTCCTTGTGATAAATTCTAAAAATCCACCAAGTTCTCACCAGTATTCACCATGAGTTTCAATATCACGCTCTTTATCACTCTTGAAAACGCCTGATCTGTTGAGAATTAAAATTTTAATAGTCTAGAAAACTAGTCTTCACTTGGAGAAATAACATTTATACATTTGGTCAAATACAGCCTGAGATTTTTATTTATTTTTCTATCCTGAAGCTTAAAAAATGGTCAAGAACGGCAAAGTAAAACCATGCAGAGAAAGCCCATTGGGTCATATCAGCTGTACCATAAAATAGAAAGCGTACTTCTGTTCAGGTCACTTAGAAAGCTCACGGTTTTACTGGCAGTTTGTCTCCTTCTGCATTTGACCCACATTATGTGGGAAAAAAATTCCAACTAATAAACAGAGGACTGCAAATACCAGATCAGAAGGAGCACATCGGCCCAATCTCCAAGCTGCCTGTCAAGAGGGTCAGGAAGAGACCCTGCACACTGAGTGCGGAGAAGGTTTCTCCAACCATCTACCCAAATTAAACACCCATAAATCAATGGAGAGCCCTGCCTTACCTTCGTTTCGCTTGCACACTATGGCCTGGAAGCAAGCCAGACAAGAGCAATCTCTTGCATCTTTCTTTGAAAGCCATTCCCCGCTGCTTGGTGCTAATATTTATTTCAACCTCACATAGATCTATGCCAATGATTTGTAACTGGCTCCCTAAATCTAAATTAATGTTTCGCAAACTATATTGCTTACATGAGAGGGCATGATCATCACTTTCACTTTTTTTGAAAACATGTTTATTGCCAGGTATGGTGGTGCATGACTTTAATCCCAGGGAGATCATGGCAGGAGGATTGCTATTAGTTTGAGGCCAGTCTGAGACTATCTAGTGAATTTGGGTCAACAAGACCCTACCCCGAAAAACCTACATACATACATACATACATACATACATACATACATACATACATACATACATACATCAGTCTATCTATTCATACAGACACAGATGCATATGTTTATTTTTTGAGAGAGAGAGGCAGAGAGAAGGAAGTAGACAGAGAGTAAGTATGGGTATGCCACCACAAATGAACTCCAGATGTATGCACCATTTTGTAAATGTGGCTTTAAGTGGGTTCTGGGGAATCAAATCCAAGGCATCAGGCTTTTGAGCTTTGTAAGCAAGCACCTTTAACTGCTGAGCCATCTCTCTAGCAAACCTTGAAGTACTGAGTTAAAAATACAGCTCCTGGGCCATAGCCCAAACCTACTCATCAGTAAGTTTGAGAATAAGAAGCATCCAAGAGTCCAGAGCTGGAGAGATGGATTAGTGATTAAGGTACTTGCTTGCAAAGCCTAATGACCCTGGTTTGATACCCCAGAGCCAGATGCACATGCATCTGGAGTTTGTTTGCAGTGGCTGGAATAGCCCTGGCATGCCTTTTCTCTCTCTCTCTAGCGCTCTTTCTCTCTCTCTCTCTCTCTCTCTCTCTCTCTGTATGTTTGAAAATAAATAAATAACATATTAAAAAATAAAATAAAGAAGCATCAGTCCACATTATTAAAAGTTATTAAAATTTTAACTCACTTAGCCAGACGTGGTGGCTCATACCTTTAATCCCAGCATTTGGGAAGCAGAGGTAGGAGGATTGCTGTGAGTTTGAGGCCACCCTGAGACTACATAGTGAATTCCAGGTCAGCCTGGGCTAGAGTGAGGCCATACCTTAAAAAACAATAATAATAATAATAATAATAATAATAATAAGACTAAAAAAAGTTTTAACTGATGGTATCTCACATTTTCTATCCATTTTCCTAACTTATGTCCAAGCATACTTCTAAAAATGCATTTTGAATATTGTTCTTCACCTTTCACTTTACTTTTTGAAAGGTCTAAAAATGTCCTATAGAAAGTTCCTCAGTTCCTTCCTGAAATACGTTTTTCTAATGCAATTCAAAAACATATTTGATGTCAAATGTGAGATAGTAAAAACTCCCTACCATCTTCCAGAAGGTATCATTCAAGAGAACGCAGAGCTCTAAAAGTATGACTGTCGAAGTCGACTTGCACAGTTGAAACTGTATTATGCTCTGGGCAGAGCCAAATGTGGACATGTTACAAATATTAGCTAAAATTTTTGCCATGTTTAGCACTTTTTTTTCCTGTCTTCATAGTCCTGACCACTCCCATCTTCTGAATACTTTTTGTTTTCCCAAACAACTTTAAAGCCTTTCTATAAATATTATTTCATCCATCTCTCTTTGACAATTGCTCTTAGGATGATTACATTGTTGTTTTATTTACTTATTTTTTTTTTTGCTTTATTCCTGACTTTCTATGCTGCAGAGCAGAACTAGGGTCTGTACCTGCAAGACAAATGTTCTACCACTTAGCGGCATAACCAGTCCACGGTTTTTGGATGATGTCATTCTCTGGATTGATTCTTTTGCCTACACTTGGTCTCAGCCAGCCTACAGCACCAGGCTGTCTCCTGTTCCTTTTCATTGCTTTTCCTTCTGTTCAAAATCCATGGAAAGACCCATCTATTTGGATTGCCTGTGTAGCTCACTATTCTCTCGATAACTACCTCCTGGGAGCTTCCTCTCTCCTTTAACTCAACATGACCAAATTCTATGCAGATTCATTCTACAAAAACAAAAGACCATCAAAGACCATTGTGGCAGGCACAATGTTTAAAAAGCTGTATCACAAAACCTTCTTGATCTTATAAATGACCTTTAGCATTTAAACTGAGAATTATGACTGGTCAACTAACATTGCATTTCCATGGTCTATCTGACACCTACTTATAGTCAGAAGTGGTGGGTTAGTTTTGCTTTACAACCACAAATACCCAAGGCAATTGACTCGGAGAAAAGATTTACTTTGCCTCATAGTTCAGGAGATTTCAGACTATGATTGGTTAGCCCTGTGCCTTTTAACTCTCCCTCAATCTCATGGTGACAAAGAATGAGGGAGGCCCAGGGGTACCACTGTTCCTTTGAAGGCATGTCCCAAACAACATGAAGAACCACCACTAATCCGCTCAAACATTTCCTTAATCTCCCAATTATTAACAATGCCATAATCTCCCAACAGTGCCGCTCTGTGGACCAAGCCTGCAAGGGTCTTTGGGGATATTTCATATCCGAATAGAGTAATAAAGTGCAGCGTCTAAAATGAACACTGTAGCTTTCCATTTTCTGTTTCCATTTTCTCTCAGACTCAAAGGGCAAAATTATGGAGACTAGCCATGGACTCAACCCTACTCTAAAGCTGAAGCGATAAAAAGGCTGGAATGTCTTCTAAGCACAAGACATGGAGCACCAAGCAGTGTCCACATTGGGGTAAATTCATAGATGGTCAGCAGGAAGAGCTATTATCTTCTGCCAAACCATTCTGTCTCACCATCTGGAGATCTTGTCAACCATCCATAATTCCCAGTCATCCCAGTGGGAAAGGTTGAGTCATTCTTTCTCATGGTCTTCCACATCCGGGGACACATTAAGTCCCACTGATGAGTCTCTCTCGCCTTCCTTTCTTTCCCTACAATCCCCCTCCCACCAGCTGTTCCAGCTCTGACACCTTCCAGAGATGCAGTATTCAGCCGTGGGGAGTTGCAGCTCCAATCTTGGACAACTACTATGCTGCGCTGACTTCACTCTGTCACACCCCTGTGACATGTATCCTTTCATTTCTGCTCTACTTTCCAGTGGGACAATGGACACACTACTCACTAGACAAGAATAATCAAGTCTTATGGGTCTAAGATCTCCTAAACTTTCCCCACCTGACACACAGCTCTTATAAGGTGTGTGTGGGGGGGGTCATGTGTGCGCATATGTATTCATGTGTATGGGGTCCAAGAATGTATGTGAGTGTGTGTTAAGGCTAGAGGTAGACATTCATATCTTCCTGTATTGCTCCCTCACTCTTATTAATTGAGACAGGGTCTCTCACTGAACCCAGAATTAAGTCATCATTGGGCTAGACTAGTTGGCCCATAGGATTTTTTTTTTATCTCTGCTTTCTACACACTGGAATTACAGGCATACACTTCCCCAACACTTACATAAGATCTGGTTACCTGAGCTATTCATGCTGCAGTGCTGAGCGACTCACTGACTGAGTCACCTGCCCAGCCCCTCACACAGCTTTTCTACGGGCTGACTTGGGAGCTTCTTTGCTATACTAAAAATCTCATATTTTTCTGTCTAGAATACGTATATGATACAGTAGTTGGAGCAATTCTCTCAAAAATGTATGTATGTATTGCTACAGAGACTATATTATATAATTTACTTCAATTCTTAGCACAGTGATTAACAAGTTTCAGGCATTTAATAGACTGCTAAATAAGAGAATATTGCATAATATACTGTGTTCATCTTAGAAGTCCTCTTGTCCCTTGTAAAATGGTTCCTATTCTTGGCTAGACTACTTACATATCATCACCATTTATATATGCATGTGATACATATATATATATATATATATGTGTGTGTGTGTGTGTGTGTGTGTGTGTGTGTGTGTGTGTTTGTCTTTTGAGGTAGGGTCTCACTCAAGCCCAGAATGACCTGGAACTCACTCTGTAGTCTCAGGCTGACCTTGAACTTAAACTCATAGCAATACTCTGGCATCTGCCTCCCAAATACTGGGATTAAGAGCATGTATCACCACACTATTTTATTTTTTTAAATTTTTATATATTCTATATTTGAGAGAGGGGAAAGAGAGAGACAGAGAGAAAAAGAGAAAGAGAGAATGGGCACACCAGGGCCTCCTGCCACTGCAAATGAACTTCAGATGCATGTGTCACTTTGTGCATCTGGCACTATGTGGGGCACTGAAAACTGAACCTGGGCTACCTTTAACTGCTGAGCCATCTCTCCAGCCCTACAATTTTCTTCTGCTGAGCATTGGCCCCACGCTAAGCAAGCACTCTCTACCCTTGAGCTATGTCCCTGGCTCTAAGTACTAAATAAGAATGTCTTTTCTCCTCTCTAAAAAGTATTTTTTTCCTAGAATATACATTTTTTTCTGAAAATGCCACAGCTTATGCTAATGTAGATTTTGGAAGCATTTAAAGGAGAAATATTCAAATAATGGTTGAACAGTGACAGAGCTGCAACATCACTTCTATAACCTCCTCAGAATCACATGAATACATAGTGAAAACATAACATGAAGTCATTTATTATGTACTGAAAGCCATATTTAAATAAATATTTGATCTGCCATAAATAAGGGTTGCTAACTCATAACTCTAAGGAAACTCTTTAAGAAACGGGTACGTGTTCTGTAAATGTGACATGGAATAATACTAGATAATTGTGATGCTATAGCAAAGGGTTCAACATTAGGCATCCAGGGCACATATAAAATATGGAGTTTATTCAAGTTTCTTATAATTAGTGAAATTAGGAACTTAAAAACTAAACTAAATAATTTGCATGCAATGTAAGTACAGAGCCCAAACTAGTTCCCAGTGCTAGAAATATCCCGCTTTCTTCTGCGATGGCTCTTCTGGAAACTAGATGTTAGACCACTGGGATCAATAAGGCAAATCCTCCTGAGCGCGGTAAGATAAGAACAGTGAACTACCAGAATTAGGTCGAGGTGAACTCCAGAGCAGAATTAATCACTGTACAAATGACTGTCTTCTGCACAGATATTAGAGCACAAAGCAGTGTATCCAGGGGAACACAGTAACTCAAGCCATGATAGATGTGCAAAGCAGCCCTGGACTCCCCAGTGAGAAGTGAGCCAAGGAGACGATGGGCAAATCCAAACAGTGAGCACAAACTGAGCATGAGCCCTGAGGATGCGAGGAAATGCAGAAACCTCCCTCAATCTGCAAAGATTGCATTTCTGTAGAGGTGGAAGATCTGTGAGACTCTGAGCCACGTCTTGTCCTACATTAACAGATATGGAATTCTGGACAGAGGACTTGCAGACCCCAGCTTTCATACATGCAGAATACAATTAATTATCCATAGGCAATAATCTATACATGCAGAATTCAATTAATAATCCATAGGCAATATCCCATACAAGCAGAATACAATTAATAATCCACATACAGTATTCCCACAACTTGAAACTCATGTAACATGAGTAACATGAGAAATATGATTTAAGTATAAGCCATCTTAAACATGCCAGATGGTGGTATTATATTTGGTAATCTAAGAACTGATAATGTAATATAATAATGATAATGTAAATCTGATAATGTTATAAAAGCCTAAGAGTTGATTCCAACAAGAGTCACACCACGGATCAGACAAACTTATAAGAACGAAGACCTGAAATTAAGAGGGAAAACAGCCCATCCACAGGCTAATTCCTATCCTCTGGGGGATTTGCATAGTGCTGTCTCTCTGACAACTACTGGGCCAGGCTGTGATCATTTAGAAATCTTCATTTGGATTCAATTGTTTCATTTTGGAAATATAACTTCCTATGTCAATTTTCAACCCAACAGGAATTAGTAAACCTGCTCAGAAGTACCTCATACTACAAAGCATAAGATAAAAACTTTGGTAAAACAGCAGCTATCTTAGATCTTAACTAGTCTACACTCAAAAGTGTAGCTAGGTTTCCTCCTCCAGTAAGCAAAGAGGAGTGCAGCATGACTTCCAGGATTACGTCCTTGGTGAAGAGCAGCATTGAGCCTTGGGACAAGGTGGCCCACCTCAAAGGCCTCAAGTAGCCTGGGAGTGATAGGTACAACTTACTCAGGTTAGCACCAGACAACTCTTCTCTTTCTCTACTTTGGCAGTGGAGATGCTAGCTGGTAAAATGACAGTCATCATAGCTCCCTGAATGGCAATCAAGAAGTCATGGTAGAAGTGAAGCAGTCATGTGACCATTTGTCTGCTTCTTAACACATCTCTCATGTCCCTTCTGGCACAGGTGGGAGGCTCTGGCATAAAGTATTTGTCTAACTTGTCTTAGAGTCTGAGCCAGCCTTGAAAGGGGGGAGACTAACAGCTCTGACAAGATGTCACTGAAACTTGCTTGCTAACCTGGGTTTGATTCCCCAGTACCCACATAAAGCCAGAATAACAAGGTGGCACATGTGTATGGAGTTCAT
The DNA here is from genome assembly GCA_004024765.1 of Zapus hudsonius. Taxonomy (NCBI): domain Eukaryota; kingdom Metazoa; phylum Chordata; class Mammalia; order Rodentia; family Dipodidae; genus Zapus; species Zapus hudsonius. The sequence continues at coordinate 16,516 of PVHP010029407.1, forward strand.
TTACAGTGACAAGAGGCCCTGGAGTGCCCATATTTTCTATTGGGAATATTCTACTCTCTCTCTCTCTCTTTTCTTTCTCATCCCTTTCTGTATCTCAAATAAATAAAATATTTTTTAAAAGTTAAAAATTTAAAAAAATAAGAGTTAGGCCAGGAAGACCGGGCTGAGTACTAGGATATACAGGATCCCTTGCCACAAGGACTAATACAGACAGCCCACGGAGGAGGATATCCAACTGATCAGGGATGGGGAGGGGAGGAATTGGGGATAACAACGCATTGTTTGCCCACTAAATAATGTAACTCATTATGGACAATAAATATATATTTAAAAAAATAAGAGTTAAAAATTATCTCAAACTGATGATGGAAAATATGGAATCAGGCATATAGTAAAATATTTATGCTAATATGTTATAGTTTCAAAGTTCACTTTACACTTCAAATATTACAGTAATACAAAGTAATAAGTTTAAATAAATATCACTAGGCTCTTAAAATGTTTTTCCAATTAGAACCAACTACCATAAATCTAGGTCATCCTCCATTTTCTAAAGTACCAAAGAAACATGAAAAAATGTTTAAACTCCTTGAATTTAAAACAATATACAATTTTCCCTTTTTATATATTTTTTACTAAACTAGCCAGTTTTGTCATGAGAAATATATGCAAGATTAAATTTGGCCCTTCACCAGTTCAAATATTTTAGTAATTAGAAAGCTATGTTTCATCTATCTGACTGCATGCAAGTCTGCTAAAATAGCTTTTCACTTAAGAATTCCCTATAAAACTGGAGTTTGCAGCATATATACCTATAATTTTCACATGTTTTCAGCATTTCACTTTCAGTGATGACTATTTCAGCAGAAGAATAAAACCATTAAATTGTGAACACAAGATCTAAATATTAGCCGGGCGTGGTGGTGCACGCCTTTAATCCCAGTACTTGGGAGGCAGAGGTAGGAGGATTGCTGTGAGTTCGAGGCCACCCTGGTACTATATAGTGAATTCCAGGTCAGCCTGGACTAGAGTGAGACCCTACCTCGAAAAACCAAAAAAAAAAAAAAAAAAGATCTAAATATTTCTTAATCCTTCCCAAAATACTTGGCTCTCAGAACTGGGGATAAAGGACTGCAGAGATTGCCTAGCAATCAAGGTCCTTGTCTGCAAAGCCTATTGACCCAGGTTTGATTCCCCAGTACCCACATACGGCCAGATGCACAATTTAGCATATGTCTGGAGTTCATTTGCAACAGGGCCTCTAGCCTCTTTTTTATACTCTCTCTCTCTCTCTCTCTCTCTCTCTCTCTCTCTCTCTCTCTCTCTCTCTCTCCTCTCTTCAGATAAATATTTTTTTAAAAAAGAACTGAGGGTAAGTAGTTCTGTGGTAGAGCATGTGTGAGATCCTAAGATAGAGCTTCAGTGCCAAAAAGTAATAAACAAGTGAATAAATGATTAAAAAGGGGAAAATAATAATTAAATAAAATAATTTGGATATTAAACATCTCCCAAAGATGGTCATTAGCAAACTCAACTGATATTCCGTCAACGGCAGCTGTTAATTATTACAAATAAAAGCTATGATATAGGGCTGGGCTGATGGCTCATTTGGTTAAAGGTGCTTGCTTACAATGCCTACTGGCCAGGGTTCAATTCCCTAGCCACCCATGCAAAACCAGATACAAAAAGGGGGGGGGGGCGCTGGAGTGGTGGTTCAGTGTTTAAGGTGCTTACTGACAAAAAGTGGTATGAATACCTGGCATTCGTTTGCAGCAGTAAGAAACCCTGGCATGTACCAACACATGCATGCATACATACCTGTATACATCCATACATGACAATTTTAGAAAAATGCAGTAGTGATAAGGCAAGGTTAATGGCATATACAAAGAATAAAAATTTCTTTTTTGACCATGTCCACTGGTGTTATGAGTTTATTGCAACCCAGTGCTGAGGAGATATCATTTGTTACACAAAAAGGGCTTTCTCTTCTGCATTCTTGTCATGACTGAAAAACCCAATGAAGTAAGTTCTGTTAGTCACATCTTACAGCCAAAGGGACAGGCTCAAGGTCACACATCCATTAAGTGGCACAGCCAAGAGAAGAGCCCAGCTGGGCTGGCTCTAGAATCTACCCTTCTGATCAATGCCCTGGACTATCTCTAGGCGTCAGTATGGAATCCCACACACCACATCCTGAATATCTATTTTATCGTATATAATTAATATGGGCACATAGAAATAAAACAAAGTATTTTACAAATTGTCACTGAAAAGCAAACATTAGCTTATCATATTCATGAACGGTCTACCATACATATTATTCAACTGCAAAAAAAAATGAAAAACAAAAATAGTTCCCTCTCTTGGTAGTTATAACAATAATAAAAACTTGATGAAAAAGTCTTTTCAAAAAGGGGCTGGAGAGATGGCTTAGTGGTTAAGGCACTTGCCTCCAGTGCCTAAGGTCCCTGGTTCAATTCCCCAGTACCCACATAAGCCAGACCCACATGATGGTGGCCCTGGTGCTCTCTCTCTCTCCTTGAAAAATGAATAAATAAAATATTTTAAAAAAAGTCTTTTCAAGAAAATATTTATTATTTACTCATTTATTTCAGAGAGAGAGAGAATGAGAGCGAGAGCATGGGCATGTCAGGGCCTCCTGCTGCTATAAGGAAACTCCAGACACACACACCACTTTGTGCATCTGGCTTTACATGGGCACTGGGGAATTGAACCCAAGCCATCAGGCTTTACCGCAAGCACCTTTAGCCAATGAGCCAGCTCTCCAGCCCCTGAAACTCTTTTTTTTATAAAGGAGGAGTTAACTATTCAGGAAAAGAATGAGCGTCCTAGCATACATGGACAGACCCAGTAGACAGGCTGATAGAGGGCACAGTGAAGTTAATGATTGGGTGAGTGGTTCTTCAGATGTTCTGTTCTTTCCTGCTCTCCAGGCCTTAGCCTGATGCTGTTCTGGGCACTTCCACAGGAAAACACTGCCTTTCTGGCCTGATTCACAGAGTTTGATAATGCTTTTAGCAGCGTGAAGACATACGACTGAAATCTCCATTGGATTCCACAGCATGGAGAAAGACACTTCCAGCTTTCTTACAAGTCTACAGTCTCTATTTTTGGAAATGGCATAGTGCCTAAGCAACTGGCTGTAGGTCCAAAGACCTCCTGGAGTTTGGAAGGGGAAAAGATCGACAGTGACTTGTCAGCAGGCTAATGGATGGTGTGCGCTTTTAAAGAATAAAAGTTTCGATATGTAACTGTAAGCCTTTACAGACCAGTGATGGCACCATTTTCAGAAATTGTACTTTTAGCATTTTTCCTTCCTTCTGCAATTCCATTTGAAGAAATTTATCATATGGTACCAAACAACTCTATGCAACACCAGCCAAATCGTCCATTTTTGCTATTTCTGGAGACCATCTTCAGCTTTACTTCAGAGCCTCAAACTAGTGTTCCGCCACTCAATAAATAGTTCTTAACAGTGGCTACTGTTTAGAAATTTTAGTCTTCAAAATACTGGAACTGATCAAAATTCTCAAAGTCCATAGATATTTAAGAGTCACACACACACACACACACAAACACACATGTGTGTGTGTCTATCTTATACCAATCTTTCAGGTCACTCTGTAGAACATTATTAGCACCTAGGAAGGCTCTAGTAATAACAGCTGCTTATAAATAACACTGTTCTGAAGGCACAATCTGAGTTCTACTGGAACAGATTATTTTTCCCCAATTTTGAACCTGATGTAAATTGGAATATACTGTTTATATTAACTGTTATACATGAAATACATAAATACTCTTGAGCACAAGAGCAAAGTGCCCATCTTTCCTGATGGGCACTACTCCACTGTGTACGTGTACCGCAATTTCTTCTTCACCTCCATGTCGACAGATATTCTGAAAGTTTCCAGGTATTAATATAGTGCTGTGAATCTTTTCTCCTGTGTATTTTGTATACATATGAACTCATTTCTCTCAGATGTATACAGGTAAGACCAAAGCAACATCCATACCAACACAGGTTACAGGTATTTAACATCAGAATTTACTACCAAGTACTTTCCCAAAGTAGTGCTTTTTTGGAGCTATGGTAGACAAACTAAGGGAAAAAAAAAACAAATAAAGTTGTATATATTCAAACATTATAATGATAAGAATATTTAATATATTAGAACATACTGCAAATATCAATAAACGGTCCAGAAAGCAATCAACTAGTCAAAAGTTTTGGAAAGCTGGTTTACATTTAAGCGGCGTAAAATGCTACATTTACAGAAACACAGTCAAAGGATAGTCAGATGTACACTAATCATTGTTAATGCCTTTATCCATAATTGTTAGCTAATTATTCAGAAACAGACAGTATGAAGATGAGCGAGAGCTAACATAGTTCACATGTCCATAAATATAGCTATTTAGTAAAAATTGAACACTTACATTAGGTCTGACTCCTAAATGTTCCTCAACTCAGTCATTTCTTCTGAATCATTTTTACTTGAGAGCTAGTTCGCCCAGAATACTATACTGAACTACATAAAGGTATCTAATTAAAATTAATTTTGAATCGTCTGAGTATACACACACCCTTGGAAAGTGTTACTGATGATGTTAATTTCTGGGTTAGGTTTTTCCAGATAATTCATTCTGCTTCACCCTTAGTTTCTGTTGGCAAAATGTTCATAGAAGACAAATGAAACCAGACCAAAATCCCAAGGGGTCAAATCATCTTTTAAAATATTCATTCATAAGAAAAAAACAGTTTGAGGCTAATTTGAGATTATGAAAGTTTATTTCCCCCACCTCAACTCAAGTAACCTATGGAATTTTACACATATAACTCAAATTTAACTTCTCAAACCCAAGTCACATTCTACATCATATCTACTCTTCCCTCCGAAGCTGAAGTCTTCAACTCAGTGCTTGGCACACAATTCGAATTCACTAACAGTCATGGAGTACATGAATGCCACATGGAAGATTTGGTTATTTTTCCTGTTCCTATGAAAGCCTCTTATGTCACTACACAATGACTAAGTCTCAGCGGAAGATCTGTGTCTCCTTCTGTAAGTGATTCCATCCCGTGACAAAAGTCTAGCCGAGAGATTTATACAGAGTATTTCTTCAAATGCCAAAAATGGAAAGATACTGAAAATGAATTAAACAACAAAATTCATCATAGCAATTTCTCAGAGCAAGGACTTGATAATGGGAAAAACTCAGATGAACAAAATCACCAAGTGGTAAACCAGGTGCCCTGGAAGCAGATAGGTGTAGCCAAGCCAAGATGGACCCCAGCAACAGCAAGGAGCTCTGCAAAGAATCTCTAGACAGCTCCCAACATGGACTGACTGGTGCATGTGACCCCGCAGTGGTTACCAACACCCCCACAAGGCCAGCATGGCTCTGAGCCTAGCAGCATCTTTACATGGGAACAGAGGAAACAAAGTAAAAGAAGCAGCAAAAGAGAAGAACCACCTTGAAAGAGCAGGGTCTTCAGGGGATGGAGGGAGGGAGAGAGGAACAAGGAAAAAGCATCAGGAACATTATCAAAATACTGTGTGTTCAGATATTAAAGTTATCAATCAAAAAAAGGAATCTACAGGCAGGGAAGACAGCTGTCTGGCTTCTCAATAATCACTGGTATGGGGGGGTCAGATCTGGAAGAGCTGGAGAGCACAGGAGGTGACAGCAGTGGGCAGGCACTGATGGCTCAGTAACAGATCAAAAGAACCTTTAAAATTAGCCAAACAGGGCTGGAGAA
>PVHP010029408.1:0-22486 GCA_004024765.1 Zapus hudsonius
TTCCTTCAGTGTGCAGATCGATCAGGATGAGCTTCCAGGCCCCACCCTCACTCTTGGGGTGGGGAGGACAGAGCCGCTTCTTCAGAGGACCTGCCTGAGGACCTCTCCCACCTCTGGAAAGGAGGCCTCCAGCAGCTGAAAAAGCCAAATCCTCAGGGTGATGGTGGGAATCAGGCCCTTCTGCTGCTTCAAGTTTTGCCCCAGATCCGCCAAGTTCTCCTACATAGAGTTGCAGCCACTCTGCTGACCAATGATTTGGAGGCCCAGAGGAGGGATGACTCCCCACTCAACGCCTCTTGCTTGACCAGAAGCCATGCAACATGGTCAATTTCAATGAAACTTTATCCCCACGCCTGTCCTGAAGGAGCTGTTGAACCACACTGCTGATCAGAGCCAGTTGAGGTAGCAATGCTCCCTGCTCCTTGAGAAAGAGCTACTTTCATAACCCCCTATCCTATGGACCAGTCCAGCAATCCTACTAAGGAGGGCCCCCACTGGGTGGGGACAGGGAGGAGGGAAATGGGGGTACCATCACAAGACTTGCTCATACAACGTATTTAATTATTAGCAATAAATAAGTTTTTAAAAAAAATTATCCCCCCCCCAAAAAAAAAGCTGGCAAGGGGAAGCCAGCTAGAGCCTCCATAAGCCCTCCCCCACCAACACACCTCCAACAAGGTTCCACTTCCAAAGTTGTCATATCAGCTGGGAATCAAGCATTCAGAACACATTAAGTTTATGGGGGACATCTGAATCTAACCATTACAATTCACCTCCGGCCCCCATAAAATGGCAACCATACATGATGTAAAATGCAATGCATTCAGTCCAATTTCAAAAGTTCCATAGTTTTTATCAATACTGGTGATATTCAAACATCTTCATAATCCAAGGTCTTTCAACTGAGCCATAATACCAAAAAAAAAAAAAAAAAAAAAAGCCCATAATGGGACAGAACAAATTCATACTGCAAAAAATAGAATCAGGCATAGCAAAGACAGATTGAACCAATACAAGATTTAAAAAAAGAAACAAACAGGGCAGGCTGGAGAGATGGCTCAGCTGTTAAGGTGCTTGCCTGCAAAACCTAGTAACCCAAGTTCAATTCCTCAAAGGCACATGCATCTAGTTCTTTTGCAGTGGCTAGAGGCCCTGGAATGCCCATTCTTCTCTCTCTCTCTCTCTCTCTCTCTCTCTCTCTCTCTCTCTCTCTCTCTCTCTCTCTCTTGCAAATAATTTTTTTTTAAACTCTATAACCCCAAGTGTCTAGAGTTCCAATTCCAGTCCTCCAGTTCAGCTACTCACAGTCCCGAAAACTTCATCCGGTGCTGGAAGCTCTCCTTGGCAGCCATCCATAGTCCTGACATTTCACTGGGTCTCCACTACAACCCAGGTTCATCCTCATGGCTCCATTGGCCTTCCACACAGGTAATTCAACCACCTGCTGCACACTGCCCATGGCCATTTCCAAAAAACAAAACTGTATTGCAAATCCAATGACCCTCTTTCCTGCATTTGGTATACTCCATAGTACCACGTGGGCCACCAACTTGTTAATCCAGGGGACCAAAGCCAACTTTGAAGAGTAGGAAAACTTCAACATTCAGGCCCTTTACTTCAAAAGAGCCCGAATTCTTCCTGCTGACCAAATGCAGATCACCTGGCCCAATCTCAATGGTTGTCATCTCTCAAACAATTGCAGCTGAATGGGCAGCAGTTTCGGCCCAAAGATTTCATTTCTTCCTGCGCCATCTCCATCTGCTCACACCAGTCCATTTCTACACAAAGCAACCCTGCACAAGTTTTCAGGACACAGGCAGGCAAAAGCAGCAAGTCTTTCACACCAACTGCTTCTAGCCCAGGCCTTACAAAGTTCTTTGTCACACTCATAAGCCAAACCTCACAGTCCATAGTTCTTATTACATTCAGGTCTTTCTAACTCTGACCAAAATGGTCCATCAAGCTGTACTTACAGCACTACAATGCATCTCCTAGGCTTCAGTTTCAAGTCCTTCCACATTCCTCCTAAAAATCAATTCAAAAAGATTCAAAGCCATAGAACCAGGGTTCTAGCAGCTATGACAGATCCCACTCTTTGGCACCAAACTGGTGTAGTCAGGTTTCTCACTGCTGCGACAAAGAACCTGAAAAAAGCCACTGATGGGAGGAAGGGTTTATTTTGGCTTATGGACTTGAGGGGAAACTCCATGATGGCAGGGAAAATGAAGGCATGAGCAGAGGGTGGACATCACCTCTACCACAGCACTGCAAACAGCGGCAGGAAGGTGTGCCAAACACTGGCGAGGGGAAGCTGGCTATAACCCCTGTGATGGTTAAGTTTTGATGTCAACTTGACCTTTCAAGTACTCTTGGGTGGGTCTCCAAGAATGTTCACAGTAAGGCAGCTTCTCAGTAGGGGGCAGGATGTAAGGAGGCTCAAAGAAACTAGAAGTAAACGTCCTTTCCTGTGTGGGCAGTGCAGGAAGGAAATTCCAGAGACTCAGGAAGCCATTAAGTCTGGGGAAGAGTTATGAGACCCCACCCTAAGCCTATATAAAGGAGAAGAAATTCTCTTTGGCTCTCCTGCCTGTTTGCTGTTCTGTGTGTGGTGTTGGTGATGGGATTTTCTCTCTGCTTAGACCTGTGAAAGGGGAGCAGCCTCGTTTGCATTCTGAAACTTCCCCTGTATCTATAGCTACGAATAAATCGTTTCCTCCCATAAACTGTGCCTGGTTTGGAGATTCATCCCAGCTGTGTGTGGCTGACTAAGACAACCCCAGAAGCCCACCCCCAACAACACACCTCCAACAAGGTTCCAATACCAAAGCTGCCATCAGCTGGGGATTGAGCATACAGAACACATTAAGTTTATGTGGGACACTTAAATCAAACCACTACACAGGGGTGCCCATTTTCATATTATAAGGAACCACAGGTCACCTTCAGATGTTCTGGAGTGTTCTGTACCTGTGTCAATAGCTACATTTAGTGGGAAGGCCATGAGGCGGATGTTTCGGTGGGGCAGGAACCCCGTCTTCCTGTTTGCCAACTTTCTGTCCTCCTCTCTTTCCTCAGAGGTGTTGGTGACATTGTGAAGCAGCTAGAATTCTCACACACTGCTGGGTGGGGCATGTAACATGGCACAGACACTTTGGAAGCCAATCCAGGAGTTTCTTTTTTTTTTTTTTTTAGGTAGCATACAGAGTTTTAGGTACTACTCATTCTGGCATTTTTTTTCTTTCATTAATTCATTCATTCATTCATTTTTTTGAGTAAGGTTTCACTCTATCCCAGGCTGACCTGGAACTCACTCTGTAGTCCCAGGTTTTTATTTATTTTAGAGACAGACATAGAGAAACAAGCAGACAGAAAGAGAGTGAGTATGGGCATGCCAGGGTCTCAGACAAACATGTGCCACTTTGTGCATCTGACTTTATGTGGGAGCTGGGGAATTGAACCTGGATCATCAGGCTTTGCAAGCAAGTCCTTTAACTGCTGAGCCATCTCTCCAGTCCTACAGTTTGTCTTGGGTGATTCTCCTCCCACTCCTCCCCCCAGTCATCATATCCTCCCCACCTCTGTGTACAGGACACCCGGGCCCTTTAGCCCTTCCCCACCACTCTTCTTTTTTTGTTTGTTTTTCGAGGTAGGGTCTCACTCTAGCCCAGGCTGACCTGGAATTCACTGTGTAGTGCCAGGCTGGCTCGAACAGTGATTCTCCCACCTCTGTCTCGAGTGCCGGGATTAAAGTAGGTGCCATCACCGTGCCTGCCTCTCCTCTCTCTGTGTGCTCCTGGTCACCATTCTACCTTTGTAGGTTTACCCTCCTCCGCCTCTCTTTATGTTCTAGCTCAGACCCAGTATCGGAGAGAAAATGCTGCCTTAATCTTTCTGAGTTTGGGTCCCTTCTCTTAATTCATCCATCAATTTTCCTGAAAATTTCATTTTCCATACTGCTGAGAAGAATCCCATTGTGTGTATGTATTTATCACATTTTCTTTACCCAGTCATCTGTCACTGGGTATCTAGGCTGGTTCTATTTCTTAGATACCGTAACCAGAGCAGCAATAAACACGGCTGTGTCAACATCTCATAGCAGAGTTGGAGTCCTTAGAATGTATGCAAAGGAGTGGTAGAGCTGAGCTGTATGGAAGTTCTAATTCCAGTGTTTTGGGTACAGCTCCATACTGATTTCCATAATGGCTGTACTAGTTTGCAATCCCACCAACAGTGAATAAGAGTTCCTCTTTCATCCAGGTGTGGTGGTGCATGACTTAAATCCCAGCACTCCGGAGGCAGAGGTATGAATATCGCCATGAGTTCAAGGCCACCCTGAGACTACATAGTGAATTCCAGGTCAGCCTAGGCTAGAGGGACCCTACCTCAGAGACTGGAGAGATGGCTAGCAGTTAAGGTGCTTCCTGCAAAGCCTCACAACCTGGGATCCATTCCCCAGAACCAACATAAAACCAGATGCACCAAGTGGCTCAGAGGGATACTACCTCAAAAAACAAAATGGGGGCTGGAGAGATGGCTCAGCGGTTAAGGTGCCTGGGTGCAAAGCCTAACAACCAGAGTACAATTTCCCAGTACCCACATAAAGCCAGATGCACAAAGCGGTGCCTGCATCTGAAGTCTGTTTGCAGTGGCTGGAGGCCCCGGCACCCCATTCTGTCTCTCTTCAATCTCTCTCTGCTTGAAAATAAATAAATAAAATTTAAAAAAGAGTTCCTCTTTCAGGCTGAAGAGATGGCTCAATAGTTAAAAGTGAGCCAGGCATGGTGGCGCTCGTCTTTGATCCCAGCACTTGGGAGGCAGAGGTAGGAGGATCACCATGAGTTCAAGGCCATCCTGAGACTACATAGTGAATTCCAGGTCAGCCTGGATTAGAGTGAGACCCTGCCTCGAAAAACCAAAAAAAAAAAAAGTTAAAATTGATACAGTATTTTGGGAGTTCAGGGGGTTCCCCCAGATTTTTGAACCCCAAGTTTGGTGTTCTAGTCTAATCTTTATGAAGAACAATAAAGATGGATTCAAGAAGGGAAAACTATGAATTGCTGAATTTATTTGAGAAGAAATAAATTGTGGAGTTTATTTGGGGGGAATTAGGATCTGGGAAGGAAGGCCAGAAGACGCTTTGATGTGGAAAACATCTTGGAGACAATAAAGCCATGAGCTAGAAGAAACTGAGGTTCCAGGGAAGGATTTGAGCTCTGAGCAGTGAACAGTGGAATCTAGGAGAAATGCACATTGGCTTTTGTTAGGTGTTTTCCAGTGGAGGGAAGAAGTCAGGGAACAGACTGAGAAAGCTCAGAAGAGAGGAAGGTTAGGGAAAAGTTAGAAGTTACCCACGTGGTAAACCCAGAGCGGAAATACCAAGGAATAGAAAAGCTAGAATTAAGAATCAGGGGATTTGCATCCTCAGAGGACTAGGCGAAACAAGAAGAATCCGGAAGAATCCAGAAAAGCCAAGAGGAGTAACGGAGCATGGCCAACACCTTTATAGGCAGGCAGGAGAAAAATCTGATGGGTTAATCAATCTGAACGACCTTCCACACCTGGGCTGGGGTCCTGGTGTGTTCGACTGTGGACAGCAGGGGTCGGAGTAGATCAGTGTCCGTGAGAAGCTGGGTCCAGTTTTGCCAGGAAAGATGGCTCAGAGGGATGTAAATGGCATCTTCTGGTTCCCTTTGGAACTCAGACCCTGACCGAAACTGTTCATAAATAAGCTTGCTTCCTCCTATTCTCCTTCAAAAGCACTTGATTACAAAGCCTAATGGTTCAGTAGGAAGAGACCCTGGTGTGCCCCTACTCTCTCTCTCTCTCTCTCTCTCTCTCTCTCTCTCTCTCTCTCTCTCTCTCTCTCTCTCTCTGCTTGCAAATAAATAACAAATAAAATAGAAACAATTGGATTTGGGAGCTGAAAAGATGACTCAGTAGTTAAAGGTACTTGTTTGCAAGGCCTGATGCCCAGGTTTAATTCTCCAGTTCCCATGCAAAACCAGATGCACAACAAGTATTTTAAAAGGTATTCAACAACTTGAGCCGTGAACCAGCTATTCTGGCTCAACAACCAGATGCACAAAGTGACACGTGCCTAGCATTTGTTTGCAGCTATTGGCTGGAGGTCCTGGCATGGCCATTCTCTCTCTCTCTCTCTTTCTCTCTCTCTCTCTCTCTCTCTCTCTCTCTCTCTCTCTCTCTCTCTCTCTCTCTCTCTCTCTCTCTCTCTCTCTCTCTCTCTCTCTCTCTCTCTCTCTTTCTCTCCATGAATTTTTTTAAGTTCCTCTTTCCCCACATCATCACCAGCGTTTGTGTCAGTTTTCTTGATGATAGGCATCTGACTGGAGTGAGATGGTCTCCCCAAGTGGTTTTATTTTACATTTCCCTGGTGGCTCAGGTTGTTGAACACCTTTTAAAATATTTATTTGCCATTTGTGTTTCTTTTGTTTTCTTATTTGTTTGTTTGTTGTCTTGTTTGAGGTTATTGTGTTCACTGTGGGTGAAAGCCTCAAATGCAGTTGGTTTCAAGGTCAGCCTGAGCTAGAGCAAGACCCTACCTCAAAAAGCCAAAAAAATAAATAGATAAATAATTTTAAAAAATTCTTTTTGAAGCCGGGCGTGGTGGCGCACGCCTTTAATCCCAGCACTCGGGAGGCAGAGGTAGGAGGATCGCCATGAGTTCAAGGCCACCCTGAGACTACATAGTGAATTCCAGGTCAGCCTGGGCTAGTGAGACCCTACCTCGAAAAACCAAAAAAAAAAAAAATTCTTTTTGGTTTTTCGAGTGACTGCTCTCACTGCTAACCTGACAAATAGTTCCAGGGTGATGGTGACAGACACAGTGAGTGATCAAAACCTATCAAAGCAGAAATCCAGTGGCTACAGAGAATTAAACACTAAGTCAGACTGCCAACACTTTATTAATCTGCCATGGCTCAGAAAGCATTAAGGAAGAGGAGACAGAAAGATTGTAAGTGTCACAGAGTGGGTGGGAATACCCTGAGACATGGTCCTCCCACCCTATCCCACTGGGACTGAGGCCTTCATGACCCCACAGTGAATACCAGGACCCCACAGAGGAGGGCCCCCAGGGTAATTGCAGGGGCCCCGGGGTAAAAAGAATATAACCTATACTGGGCATTATGGTGTGTGCCTTTAGTCCCAGCACTTGGGAGGCAGAGGTAGGAGGATGCTGTGAGTTCTAGGCCATCCAGAGACTACATCATGAATTCCAGGTCAGCCTGAGCTACAGTGAGACCCTACCTGGAAAACAAAAACAAACAAACAAATAAATAAATAAACAAATCACAGAAAGTGATGGAGGAAGATACCCAATGTTAACTTCTGGCCTCCACACATACATGTGCACACTTGTGCATACACACGTATGAACATGTGTACACATACACAAATGTACACCACACATACATGCCCTCAAATAACCCAAATATCTATCAACTAGTTAACAAATGAACAAAACGTAGCATGTCCAAACAATAGAATGTGATTTGGCCACAGAAAGGAATGTACTATTGATATACGGCTTGGCATAGATGAATTTTGTAACATTATGCTAAGTCAAAGTCTCAGTAAACCAATTCCGTCAAGAGAGAAAAATGTGTGGTTGCACAGGGTTGAGGAGCAGGGTGGTGTATGTATGGAAAAAATAGGGGAGTAATTTGGTAAAGGGCAATTTTTCTGGTTTTGTTTTTCAAGGTAGGGTCTCACTCTAGCCCCGGCTGACCTGGAATTTACTCTGTAGTCTCAGGGTGGCCTCGAATTCACAGCGATCCTCCTACCTCTGCCTCCCAAGTGCTGGGATTAAAGGCGTGCACAACCATGCCCAGCAATAAAAATATTTTTAAAAAAATATTTCATTTGTCTATTTGAGAGAGAGAGTATCTGACTTTATGGGATTGTTGGGGAAACAAACCCCACCCATCAGACTTTGCAAGCAAGCTCCTTTAACTGCTGAGCCCAGTCCTCTCCTAGTTCTTTCATTTTCTTTCTTTCTTTCTTTCTTTTCTTTTCTTTTCTTTCTTTCTTTCCTTCTTTGTTTTTTTTTTTTTTTTGGTTTTTTGAGGTAGGGTCTCACTCTAGTCCAGGCTGACCTGGAATTTACTATGTAATCTCAGGGTGGCCTTGAACTCACAGGGATCCTCCTACCTCTGCCTCCCGAGTGCTGGAATTAAAGGTGTGTGCCACCACTCCTGGCTTCCTTATTTGTTTTTTAAAAATATTTTATTTATTTATTTGCAAGCAGAGGGAAAGAGAGAGAGAGAGAGAGGGAGAGAGAGGGAGAGAGAGAGAATGTAAGAGAGAATGGGCATGCCAGGGCCTTGAATTCCAGTCCAGACGCATGTGCCGCTTTACGTGGGTACTGGGGAACCGAACCTAGGTCATTAGGCTTTGCAAGCAAGTGTCTTTAACCACTAAGCCATTTTTTAACCCCCAGCCCATTTTTTTGAGGTAGGGTCTCACTCTAGTCCAGACTGACCTGGGCTATGTATTCACTATGTAGTCCTGGGGTGGCCTTGAACTCATGGGGATCCTCCTACCTTTGCCTTCCGAGTGCTGGGATTAAAGGCATATGTCACCATGCTTGGCTCTTTTTATTTTTAAATATTTTTATTTGTTATTTATTTGCAAACAGAGAGAGAGAAAGAGAGATAGAGAAAGAAAATGGGTGTACCAGGGCCTCTTACCACTGTAAATGAACTCCAGATGCATGCATCACTTTGTGCATCTGGCTTTATGTGGGTACTAGAGAACCCAGGCCTTCAGGCTTTGCACGAAAGTGTGTTTAACAGCTGAACCATCTCTCCAGCCCCCTCCTGCTTCTTAAAGCAAAGTCTGACTCTGTAGCCTAGGCTACTATGGCATTCACTATGTAGCTCAGGCTGGCCTCAAGTTTTTGGTAATCATCTTGTTCAGCCTCTCAAATGCTGGGATTATAAATGAGAGGCATCACACAAAAATCAACTAATTTTTCTTCTTCCTTCTTTCCTTCCTTCCTTCCTTCCTTCCTTCCTTCCTTCCTCTCTCTCTTTCTTTCTCTCTCTCTCTTCTTCTAGCCCAGGCTGACCTGGAACTCCCTCTATATAGTCCCAGGCTGAACTAACATAACTAGTCCCTTGAACTAACGTTGATCCTTCTTCCTCTGCCTCCCAAGTGCTGGGATTAAAGAAGTGCCCACTCACTCAGTTTTTTTTTTTTAAAGCCGTGTTTGGTGGCACATGTCTTTAATCCCAGCACTTGGGAGGCAGACGTAGAAGTTCAAGGCCAGTTTGAAACTACATAGTGAATTCCATGTCAGCCTGGGCTAGAGCTGGACACTACCTTGAGAAATCAGAAACAGAACAAACAGAGCCGGGCGTGGTGGCGCATGCCTTTAATCCCAGCACTCGGGAGGCAGAGGTAGGAGGATCACCGTGAGTTTGAGGCCAGCCTGAGACTACATAGTGAATTCCAGGTCAGCCTGGACTAGAGCGAGACCTTACCTCAAAAAAAAGAAAAAAGAAAAAGAAAAAGAAAAAGAAACAAACAGAAACAGAACAAACAAAATGACTGCAAAGAAATCCAGTCACTCCTCAGTATTCATGGGAAATTGGTTTCAGGACTCCCAGGGGTATCAGTAGACCCAAGAATGCTCGAGTCCCTTCTAACAAGTGACAGTGTTTGCACATTGCCTATGTAGCATTCTGTACGTAATGTTACTACCTCCACTACTGTGACAGTCAGGTGTGTGTGTAGGGACCACCCCTCCCCTTCCAGCTCCTCCCCTTGAATGGGAGGTGTCTAGTTAGAGCTACAACCTAGGTGCCAAAACTGATTGGTCAGATATGAACCAATCAGCTGTCCCTGGTCAGATATGAACCAATCAGCTGTCCCTCTAACTCACCTGGGGAGGATTTAAAACTAGCTTCTCTAGAGGAAGTAGCTCTCTTCTTCCTACACATGGCAATGGAGTAGGATGACTGCTGACCCAGGCCTCAGGGAGGTAAGGCCTGTACCCCTACCCCAGTTGATGGCTGGGGTAGGGGGGCAGGCTCCAGACCTTTCTCTCATGAACCTCTCTTTCTCATAAAGGGAGCTTTCTGTTATCTTTTCTTGGGCTGTTTATCTAAATAAATAGTAAAAGCTCTGTGAACTCTGACACGTGGTTTCCCCACACTGGTGGCAGGAAAACTCTATGATTTCCCACATCCAATTTCCCCATCCAACTCCCCTTTTCCTGATCTACTAAATTAGAATAAATGTGTAATTAAAATTTAATTTTGTCCCTGTGTACAATTCTTTGGCATTAGAGGACAAGAACTCGGAGTAGGAGGAGGGGGAAGGGAGGATTCCAAAACTCCCCCCCCCCCCCGCGTTGCTTACTATTAATTAGCAGCAACCCGTATCACTACCTAGATTGTTTAGAGCAATGTGAGAAGAAAAGAACAGAAGCATCTCTCTCTAAACATTTCCGTCCCAGGACTGGTCCAGTCCATGGATGCCAGAACGCAAAGATACAGGGTGCAGATGACATACCAAAATACCAACAGTAGGAAGTGACAAATTGTTTTCGTTGATAATTTCCCCTACTTTCACAAATGTCTCTTGTGTGAACAGAAAAAAAGATAAGGGTAAAAAATATTAATTTAATTGGAGAAAAAAGTAAACAACTGTTCTAATTTTGAAAGAACTCCAAGGGCTTGGGGGTAGAGTGCTTGCAATGCAATGTTTGATTCTTAGCATCACAAATGAATGAATGAAAAAACAAAGTAGCTAACCCTGCGTTCCTGGCATTCCCGGTGTCTCCTAGTGATGGAATCCAGTGGGATTCAAGTCCCACTCATTGGACCCCAGATGGCGCTGTCCGCCAGGTAAAGGTGGCGATGGTGGTGGAGAGGGGGCTCTGATCCCGAGTCTGATGCCCCACATTCCAGAGTTGCTTCTCCTCACCCCACATAGTGCATTCCTGGTTCAAAAACTCAGCATTCCGGGCTGAACCCCCAATGGAAACCCTCCAGTGACCCCCTAGCAGGCCACAGGGCTGGACCAGAAGAGGCCAGCCCCCCCCCCAAAGGCCTTGGATGAGCAAGCGCCACCTAAGCCCAGTCTCTTTCCAGACCGCAGCCAAGGGCTGAATGAAGGGACAGCCCCTCCCCTCTCTCTGGTCCAACCTCTCCTGCATCCCAGTTGGTAGTGATGGTCACCACCGTGCTGGTCTTGGTGTGCTGCTCCTGCCTGTGCCCCTTCCCCTGAACCTCAGGGATCCTGTGTGTGACATGCCTGCTGACCCCCAAACAACTGAGCTGCCAATAGTCCAAGATCCCCACTGGGTGGGAGAGGCCCAGGGGTGGGGCCCGCCAGCATCTTGGCCAAGGACAGGCTGCCCTGGGAGTTGCCAGAAGGAAAACATTTTCCTGGAGCCGGAAGGGCTGGCAGAGCCCAGGGCCCAGGGCCCAGGGAGCCGACCACAATGGACTCTTGTGTGGAGCTTTAGCTTGGACTCGCTGCAGGCCCAGCCTCTGGGCCAGGGTGGGTCCTGTTTTCTGATCTGCAGCCAGACCCAGCTCCTGAACAGCCTGTCCTGGGCCCACAGACAGGAGGAGAACTGAACTGTCCCTCCTTGGGTGATGCTCACGGGCACCTGGCCAGTGGCTGAACCTCCACTGCCTCCCTTCCTGGAATCATCCTGCCCACACAACCGCACATAGACTTTGAAGGCCCATCTTCCCAGACAGACAGGAGGTCCAGGATAGGTTGCTTCTTCAAGCCTCCTCGAGGAGATCAGGAGAGACTTCAGGCCCAGTCGACATCCACATTGCTGAAGAGTCTTGGTTAGGAGTCCATCTGGGAGGCCATCCTGACTGACTCTCAGTTTCCCTCTGCCAACAAACAGGAGGGGAGGAGAGATGGTAATATGCGTTTGAGGAACACACGTAAGGCAGGGTGTTGAAAGCCTACCCTTCTGCCTCAGGAAGTCGTCCACCCAAACCAAGCCAGGCTGCAGCACCCCCCACCCCCACCTCCTGCAGATTCCATCACAACTGCTCCCAGGGCCCTGCCCAAGGGGGCAGCCCCCAGAAAGCCCACTAGGCCTGTGGGGCATATCTAATGTCCCCTTCTTTGGACTCCCATGGCCTTGTATTAATCTCTCCTCAGTACACGGGTCCTGCCTACCTCAAGCTCATCTCAGCAGTGACTGTGGGGCTTCTACCATTGCCGGGATCCCCTCAGGGTCACTTCCCATGGGCCATCCTTGTGAGGTCCAAGACACTGACTTCAGCATGAAAGGAAGATGATGCACTGAAAGTCCTGTCATAAACTACATAGTGTACCCCTATGAATTGCTAGTATTTACAAGGCGGAAATTAAAGAGAAACACAAGAGGGGCTGGAGAGATGGTTCAGCGGTCAAGACACTTGCCTGGGTTCGATTCTCCAGTGCCACCCACTTAAAGTCAGGTGCAGAAGGTGAGCTCGTTTGCACTGGCTAGAAGCCCTGGGGCACCCATATATTCTCTCTCTCTCTCTCTCTCTCTCTCTCTCTCTCTCTCTCTCTCTCTCTCTCTCTCTCTCTGCTTGAAAATAAAAACTTATTTAAAGGAGAGAGAGAAACACAAGAGAATTTTTTAAAAGATTGAGATCTGAGTCAAGAAAGGGGACACAGTGAGATGTGACCAGCACAAAGGTAGATTTGATGTCCGGCTCATTAGCAGAGGCATAAAGCCCCTTCTCTCAAGCGTGTGCACATTTCTTAGGAATGACATCAGTCTCAACCCAGGTAGTGTCAGAGCCAGACCAGATCAGATGGTCACGGTTGGCCTATCCCAGAATCACAGGACAATGATTGTAGGCTCCAATGGTGACTATGGGGACATCCCCCCCTGCCCACCATGGTGGGGGTAGACCTGAAGATCAGGACATCCTCCACGTGAGGACTGAGAGAGTCCAAGAGCCCAAGTCAGACTGGAAAGCTAAGGTTGTCAGCAGCCAGTAGCCTGGCTACCAGCTGTTTGTTTTTGTGGCTTTATTACCAGGTGTGGATCAATCTACCTTTAAAAAAAAAACAAAAACACACATCCTGTCAGTGGGAGGTGGGGCCCTGCTGCACCAGGGTCACTTTGTTGATCTTTGTGGCTGGTAGAAGTGAACAGCTGGAACGCAGTACTGGAGTTTGCCCCTGGCTCCCCTCCCCCCACATCCTTGCATTGTCAGCCCTGGGGCCCAAAGCAACCCAGCCTGGGAAAGAAGCAGGCTTGAGAAATGGACAGAATAAACGCAGGCTTGGTTCCTTTGTTGCTGTCTACTAGCTGTGCGGCTGTGGGCAAGGTGCTTTGCTTGTCCAAACCTCTTTTTCTGATCTGTTAACATGAGCGAGAATGTCTGCCTGGGAGGCTGTTGTGGGAATCAGAAAGAAACAAGTGCTCAGTACCTGAGTCACCCTTTCTCCCTCTCCTCAGGAGACCATGCAGCAGTGGGAAGCCCTGGGCTGGAGGTCAGGATCCTTGGTTTGGTGGCTGGGTTTTGTGGCTCACGTGCTCATGTTTGTCCCTCTCTGATGGTCATTTCCTTATCTGACAAACAGCAGAGGCACCAGATGGTCTTTCCAGGGACCCTTCCTGCAGGGAGGGGGTTCCACTTACTTGACCATGGACCAGAAAATGGTCTATCCTGGGAGACAAGGTCCCAGCTTGAGGCTGGACCCTAACTGCTGACACACTGGGTGACCTGGGAACATGCTCCTTTTCCCTGTAGACTTCAGAAATGTACAGAAAGGCTGGGCATGGCGGCATACACCTTTAGTCCCAGCACACTGGAGGCAGAGGTAGGAGGATTGTTTTTTGTTTTTGTTTTGGTTTTGGTTTTGGTTTCTCGAGGTAGGGTCTCACTCTAGTCCAGGTTGACCTGGAATTCACTATGTCGCCTCAGGGTGGCCTTGAACTCATGGTGATCCTCCTACCTCTGCCTCCCAAGTGCTGGGATTAAAGGCGTGCGCCACCATGCCCTGCTAGGACTATTGTTTTGAGGCCAGCCTGGGACTACAGAGTGAGTTCCAGGTCAGCCTGGCCTAGAGTGAGACCCTACCTCAAAAAAACAACCAAACAGACAAAAACAGTGCAGAATGCTATGGGCTGTGAGACCCCTTAGTCTCTGATGATCTGCAGTTCAGGGATTCCCACAGTGTCATAAAGGCCCGGGCTGGACCCCTGTATATGGACTCCCCTGTCTACTCACATTCTACCCAGACTCCCCCATCTCCCACCTCACTTGTCTCTCCTTCCTCATTTCCCCCAAGACCTGAGAGCTAATGAAACTCCTCCTTCACTGTTCCCTTCTTAGCGCTCATTGCCTTGAAGTCTCTTTAGAAACTTCTTCCTGGAAATCATGGGTTTCCTCCACTCCAGATCCTCTAGTCCCCTTCTCGCTCACTTCTCAGGAATAAAAAGAGCACTCATCAAGGTGGGTGTGATAGCACAAGCCGGTAATCCCAGCATTCAGGAGGCAGAGGCAGGAGGATTACTGCAAGTTTGAGGCCAGCCTGGGCCACACAGTGAATTCCGGGCCAGCAAACGCTACCTAGTGAGATCTGTCTGTCTCTTCCCTGCCACCCTGTCAAAGGTACTGGTAGGAGAAGTTCCTGGAGCAGTGACACATACTGCAGGCATTTGGCCTGCGTCCCCTCCTCTCAGAGACACCCCTTTCCTGGATGCTGTGAAGAAATACACAGAGCAGGTTGCATGAGAGGCACAGGGAAATCTAGTGTGCTATTCACCCTTGGAAAAATAGGTCACCGAAGGTTTCCTAATCTCTGGCACACAAGGTGAGAAGAAGCCCTGTTGGGCTGGTCTGCTGCTGAAGGGCAGGTTGACAGCGTCACAGCCGTATGGACACGATGTACATAACAGAGGTCATCTGGGGCAATGACAGGCCAGCCTGCCAGGCCCTTGGCAACATCACCACAGGATGGTGCCAAGTCACTGCCTTCCAGTAGGAAGAAGGCGGGGTCCTCTAGGGTAGGAGACCTCCTCTGGTCACCCCAGGGCTGGGCCCATAGTCCAAAGCAGTCAGTATAGTGTCCCTAGGGGGAGGGTCTGAGTCATGTTGAACTCCAGGACCCATTTTTAGGGCTTGGCACAAAACACATATAGTGCTTAAAAATTCTCTAATCTCTGCCCTATTTTGAGTCTTCCCAGCACTGACCCATAAGGGCCCTAGCGGAGACCTCTTTCCAACAGAAACAAAGAGGCCTTAGAGTGGACAGTCCTTGGCTTCCATGCTGGAATGCTAATGTTAACAGAGGGCCCATCCTGAGGGGAGCAGGGCCCTGGGGTGATGTGTAACAGCAGAGCTGGGGATTGGAATTCAGATAATACCTAGCAAATTCAAATGTACCTCAGAACTTAAGGAGTACTCGAATTCTTGTCTATAAAATTAAAGAATTAAAATTATAGTCCACCAGAGGATAAGGTATAGTGGGAGACTTTATTTAAAGGAAAATGGGGAGTTACAGAGATCTCCAGACACCAGTGTGGAGAGAATACGTGGGAGAGAGTTTAACAAAACCTATGCTGTTTAGCCAAACAAGCAGAAAAAGGAAAGATAGCAGAGGTCTCCCATCATGAGGAAAAAGGTTCATGTGGGAAAAATTCTCCTGAGCCCCCCCCCCTCACCCTGGCATTAAGCCAGGGTGAGGGAAGGCCTTACCTTCCTAAGGCCTGGAAATTCAGAAGTCTTTCTCCTAAGAAGCCATATGGAGGAAAGAGAGGGCTGGACTTTGTTTCAGTGACTTTTTAAGACCTCCACCAGATAAGTCAGAGAGACAGCTGGTTGGTCCATTCCTGACCATACCTGACCAATCAGTTTTAGCATCTAGGTTTGATCTCTAGCTAGACACCTCCCACTTGGGGTGGGGGTGGGGTCAGGTCTGGAATCTGTGAACCTGCCTGAAACTGTCACAGATGGACACAGATCCCCGTCAGTCCTCGGTTCTTTTGTTTCTAATCACCAACCACTGGCTGCATGGTTCCTGGGACTTAGCCCCCAGACAGACATCTGTGAACTGCTGGACTTCTTGGGTTTGCAGCTTAGCGCCAGGCCTTTTCCTGTTTCATCCCTGGGGTGCCTTCCCCATCCCCTTCTCCTGGGAATACTCCTGGCCCCAGTCCACTTGTGTTTTGTCTGTCTTTGAGACAGTATCTGACTCTGAAGCCCAGGCCGGCCTCAAACTCACATCATTGATCATGCTACCTTGGTCTCCTGGGAGCATGTGCCATCACCTTAGGCCCTTGCTGGGCTTTTGTTTATCAGTTCACTCAGCCCAGAGTCACTGGTGGTGTTAATGAGGAAAGTGCTCCATGAGAAGGCAAATACTGGCCTCTGCAGCCTCAGTTTCCCCACCTGTAAAATGGGGACAGGTAAGGAAGGATTCCCAGCAGTCACCTGAGTTTGCGCACACACGGCAGATGGTCAGGCATGCTGCACCGAAGACGCAGGAGCCTCGGGGCTGGGTTCTGAGCCATTCGGGAAACCCTCTGAAGAAGCTGAGGCTGCGGCTCACTTAGGTATGGTGGTGCACATGTAATGTCAACGCTCAGAAAGTGAAGACAGATGATTTCAAGGCCACTGTCAGCTACATACAGGTTCAAGGCTAGCCTGGGGTACATGAAAGAGAAAGAGAGAGAGAATATGAGAATTTTCATCAAGTAAGCCTTTTTTATTTTCCACCAAAGATGTCGAGTCCAGTCCTTTTTCCCCTCAGTTTTGAAAAATATTTTATTTATTCATTTTAAAGCAGAGAGATACAGGGGGGGGGGGAGAGATTGCGAATGCACACCAGGGCCACCACTTTGTGGGCCTGGCTTATGTGGGTCCTGGGAAATTGAACCCAGGGCCTTAAGCACTGGAGGCAAGTGCCTTACCCGCTGAGCCATCTCTCCAGCCCGCAAGCACTTTTAACTGCTGAGCCATCTCCGAAGACCACTGACCCCCTTTTCTTACTGTAGTATATTTAACTCTGCCCACTCCGGACCCGCCATTTACAAGTAGTAGCTATTCCTATAGTAATCATGAAACATCTGAAAGTTCCATTTTGGTTCCCCTCTCCTCTGCAACAGGGACAGACAAAGGTCCCCAATGCAATACCTTGCCGCATTGAGCCCCCTTCCTCTTCCCGCAGCCCCCCCCCCATGTCTTCTAGGTACAGGGTGATTACAGCAAAGCCAAATCCAAGCCTGGAAACACAACATAAAGGTGGCAATTCCTTTTTTTAGCCACAGCAATTGACCCAAGATGATCCAATCAGAGTGGATCTAAGTCTGCCAGGCAGTCTGGTTCTCAGACATGCTGCTTGAGTGCTATTGCACATTGGGAAGCTCATGGCCACTGTCCTTACTACGGCTGGTAGTTGAGGAGAATGGACCTGTGCAGGCAGACAGGGAGCAATTCTTCCTTTTTGTATTTTTTCTCTCACTAGTGCCCTTACTCTTCTTCATCTTTTTAAAAGCCATCATAGGTAGACATTATGTAACTTCCTTATCTCTTTTAGTTATTAAAACCGAGACTAGGGCTGGACATATGGCTCAGCAGTTAAGGCGCCTGCTTGCAAAGCCTAAAGTCCCAGGTTTGATTTCCCTGTACCCACGTAAAGCCAGCTGCAGAGTAGTGCATGCATTTGGAGTTCATTTGCAGTGGCAGGAGACCCTGGCATGCCCCTTTTCTCTCTGTCTCTCTGCCTTACTCTCTCTACCTGCAAATAAGTAAAAAAATATTTTTTAAAGCCCAACATGGTAGTGCACGCCTTTAATCCCAGCACTCGGGAGGCAGAGGTAGGAGGATAGCCATGAGTTCAAAGCCACCCTGAGACTACATAGTGAATTCCAGGTCAGTCTAGACTAGAGCGAGACCCTACCTCGAAAAACAAAACAAAAAAAGAATGTGGAACACAGATACTGCAAAGTTATTCTCTGATCTCCACATACATGCCCCCCTCAAATGAATAAATAAATATTTTGTTTGTTTGTTTTGAGGTAGGGTCTCGATCTAGCATTCACTCTGTAGTCTCAGGCTGGCCTCAAACTCACGGCAATCATCCTACCTCTGCCTCCCGAGTGCTGGGATTAAAGGTGCATGCCACCATGCCCGGCTTAATAAATATTTTAAAAACCAAGAGGCTGTGGAGATGGCTTAGCCTGGGGTTTAATTCCCCAGCACCAGGGCTGGAGAGATGGCTCTAAGGTTAAGGTGTTTGCCTCCAGTATCTAAGGACCTGGGTTCAATTCACCAGTACCCACATAAACCAGATGCACAAAGTAGCTAGAGGCCCTGGAGCACCCATTCTCTCTCTCTCTCTCTCTCTCTCTCTCTCTCTCTCTCTCTCTCTCTCTCTCTCTCTCATCTGTCTCTTTCTGTACCTCTTTTCTTACAATAAATAAAATATTTTTTTAAAATTTCCCAGCATCCACAGAAAGCCAGACCCAAAGCGGTGCATGCTTCTGGCCTTTGTTACACACACACACACACACACACACACACACACACACACACACAAACGCAAATGAAATTGTAAAAATAAGCAGAAGAACACAAAAGCAAACCAAAATGAAACAAAAACGACAAAATCCCTTCAGTCTCCCATCCAATTCATAGCAGTCACCATACTCCGCCCAAGCTAGAACGGTTGGGCAGGTTGGGCATGAGCAGCCGATGGCACTGACTTAACTCTTGGTGGGAGGGGCTTCCTCATTCTGTCTGCCATTGGTGGTCTCCATAGAGATGATGTGTGTGATTCTAGGGGCCTTTTCAGCTCTACTTTGACTTATTCCACTTCCACTCTGGAAGACTCTTCCGGAGAGCCCTGTCATTTGTCTGTCCCCAAGCTCTTGGTCTAGTGGCTGTGAGCTGCCTGTTGGTTCTGCCCTTCCTCTGGGCCCCATGTTCTTTCACATGAAGTCATAGGAAGAATGAGAGGGGGGAGGTTTTCCTTGATTTTCTTTTCAATTATTTATGGGTTGGAGAAACGGCTCAGCGATTAAGGTACTTGCCTGCTAACCCTAACGACCTGGGTTCAACTCCCCAATACCCATATAAGCCAGATGCAGAAAGGGGTGCATACATCTGGAGTTAGTTTGCAGTGCCTGGAGGCCCTGACATGCCTGGCATTCTCTCTGTCAGTCTCTTCTCTCTTTTTTTTCTCTCTCTCTCTCTACTTGCAAATAAATAAACAAATACAGATATTAAAAAATACAGGCTGGGCGTGGTGGCACACGCCTTACATGGAAAAACCTGCTGGCTTTGCTTGCTTTCAGTTACTGCTTTTTATCATCCATTTCAGAGGTCACCTCAGATAAGCGATACATTCCCACTAGCTTTGCTATAGATAACACTCTGACTCGTGGCTCATGCTGGTAACGTTTGCCCAAGTTGTTTTTCAGGAATTTAGAGGTGCCTCAAACCAGTCACAAGCACCCGGGCTTCACTTGGGCCTAGGTAAGTGTCTGACTGTGACCTTTTGATTTCACAGATCCAAACTCCGCCCTCAGAACATGCCAACACTGCCGTTTTCGGAAGAGCCATGAAGTTTGATTACACGTGTGCAGACCCCTGATTACTTCACGCTTCCTTACCCCCAGGCACCTTTCCCCACCCCTCAGACCACCCTGCCTCTGTACCCTCTAATTCCCCTAAACCCTTGCCTCAGAAAGGTAAATGGGAGGTTTGGGGCTCCTGCCTCTTCACATTTAGCCACTTTGTGAATGAACTCTTTCATTTGTTATTTTGTTTTATAAATATTTTTATTTATCTATTTGCCAGCAGAGAGAGACCAACAGAGAGAATGGGCGCTCAAGGTCTCCAGCTGCTGCAGACGGACTCCAGATCATGTGCCACTCTGTGCATCTGGCTTTCTGTGGGTTCTAGGGAATTGAACTCGGGTCCTTAGGCTTTGCAGGCAAGCACCTTAACCGCTGAACCATCTCTGCAGCCCTTGTTTTGGTTTTTTGAAGCAGGGTATTGCTATGTAGCCCAGGCTGGCCTCATTCACAATCCTCCCGCTCCAACCTCAAAAGTGCTATAATTATAGGTAGGTTTCTCTTAGTTCCTTCCTCTGTTTTTTGCATTTTTGGTTTATTTAATAAGACAGGGTCTTCTGTAGCCTCGAGCTCATGATCCTCCTGCTTCTACCTCTGCAGTGTTGGGATTAGAGGCATGTGTCCTCATGCCTGGCTTCAGATTCACTATTTTCCCTAAACATGTTCTTTCCATGATCATCTTGCTGCCCATGGGGCAGAGTAGGCCTAGTTGACCAACATCTTTGTGAGCCTGACCCAGCCAGAAGCAGAGGTCAGGGCGGAGTGCAGAAAGGATGGAAGACCGCCAGTACAAGGAACCATTTTCCATAGAATTTTGATTTTTTTTCAGTAAGGTTTCCTATCAGTATCACCCATGGATACCTGCAAATGGGCCAAATTGTCCTTGCTAGAGGCAAGCACATCTGGCCCTCAGGCTCCGGAAGTAGGGTCTCACTCTCGCCCAGGCTGACCTAGAAATCACTATGTAGTCTCAGAGTGACCCACACTCACAGAGATCCCCCTGCCTCTGCCTCCAGTGCTGGGATCCCGCCCAGCCTCTCTTTAATCTTAATGCACGAAAGGAATGCATAGCTCCTTCCTGGTGTCTTAAGGCACGTGGCTCCTGGCATCCCCTATCAATGCACAGTCCTGTAAGTGGCACTGGTCATTCTTGGGGACAAATGCATTGACTTGTGTTGTTGAAACCCATGTTTCATTCCTATCGCCAGAGCTTAAGCAACTTTCTTTTTTTTTTTTGGTTTCTCGAGGTAGGGTCTCACTCTAGTCCAGACTGACCTGGAATTCACTATGTAGTCTCAGGGTGGCCTTGAACTCATGGTGATCCTCCTACCTCTGCCTCCCTAGTGCTGGGATTAAAGGCGTGCGCAACCACACCCGGCCATTAAGCAACTTTCATGTGTATTCTCTCCCAGTACTCTTTCAGTGGGTCGCTCTAGCAACAATTAGCCATCCTCCTCTCTTGTCCCCATCCGTCCTTTCTCGTCGTGCGAAGCCGTGGTCCGAGGTCTCAGTCCATGCCTGGTAGACAGTCCCTTGGCAGTTCCAGCTTCATGCAATCTGTCTCCATTGCTAGGGCCAAAAAGAGAGGGACTCAAATCCTCCAAAGATATCTGCCCCAGCTACTTCACCTCTGCGAAAATCCTCTACTTTCTAAACAAATCATGTAGCGTCAGGCATGGTAGCACACGCCTTTAATCCCAGCACTCGGGAGGCAGAGGTAGGAGGATCCCCGTGAGTTCAAGGCCACTCTGAGACTACAGAGTGAATTCCAGGTCAGCCTGGGCTAGAGCGAGACCCTACCTTGAACACCCCCAATAATAACAATAATAGTAATAATAAGGCTGAATTAAATGACAACTTCCAGCTTGGGGGTCACATAAAGAAGTTGAAGGTTTTCTGACATCAGTTTCCCGTGTGCCTCTGGTTTTCACCGACAGCTGTTTCTCAGTTCTCGTTTCTGCTGTCAGCACCCTGGTTTCCTTTGGGAAACCGAGCTGCCTCTGTTCTGTGTCAGGAGTTCCTGTGTGGTTGACCCTCCTCCCAACTGCAGCTATCACGAGACTAGCCCGGATATCTGCCTCCGAACTATTGGGAAGATACACTCTTCCAGGAAGGCTGGTGATGTCAAATCGGAAATCTCGGGAATCCGTCTTGTTGGCACACGAGGAGAGTGGCAGCCAGATAGAGGAACTCACACAGGAAAGACAGAGGACTGAGGTGGGGAGAGACTCTTGGTGACTAGACCTGATTCCTGAAATCAGCTGCTGTGAGCCATCAATCTCACTTTAGCCTTTTATGTCTTTGTGCTTGCTGTTTGTTTGTTTTTCGAGGTAGGGTCTCACTCTAGCCCAGGCCGACTGGGAATCCACTAGGTAGTTTCAGTGTGGCCTTGAACTCGCAGGGATTAAAGGCATGCGCTTCCATGCCTGGCTGGTTTATTTCCTTAATTAGCTTAAAGATGAATTGCCGTGATTTCTAGCCAAAAGGATCTTAATTTATCAGACATGTTTGGTTCTGTATTTTGGGTATTGATTGAAAACCAGATCCAGCTGAGAATTGAACTTCCCATCCAAAGCCATGGGCTGGACCCCCAAATGCAGTTAGGGGTGTTCACCCTCCCACACAGCCTGTACCTCACCAAGGATCAGACTCAGCCTCTCAGTCAGCCAAAAGTAAATATTTGCCCCAAGGCTTTAGTGAGGGCTGTGTTAGAATGGAAATGACCACAAGAGACCACTCTGAAAGGAAAGGTTTTAATAGGAGGAAAAACGAGCTGCCGGGCTTTCTCACCAAGAGTGGTAAAAAGCGCACGAGGCAGGTTTAGATCAGGGTTTTTAAAGGGAAAAAGGTGGTCACATGAGGTTGGGTGGAGGGATCAGGTGGTCACATGCTCTCAGGATCAGT
>PVHP010029409.1:0-22406 GCA_004024765.1 Zapus hudsonius
AAAAATCTTATAACCTCAAATTAAACCTTTTTTGGGGGAAAGTGCATACAGCAAAGACGAGCATATGTAGAACATCAAATTAGTTCTGTCTTGGCATTTCCTTATTAAATTACTTTTCTTCCATTTTTTTCTCAGATCCTGCTCCCCAGGACTGTTCTGCCATCAATATGCTTGTCCTCCTTCCCCATGACTGCTCCCATTCACTGGCTTCAGCTGTGCAGCCTTTTGTAACAACTGTGAAAAAAATATCTCCTCTCAAAGGTATGAAAGGAAAGATTTCATATTCAACCATCTTTACAAATTCCCAGTTGTGCAGCCTTAAGGCATTCCCTGAACATTCACAGAGAAATTTCTCACAATTTTATTAGTTAAAATATTTATAATTCTTAATCATGCAATTAATGGGCAATTTCATTGCATGTATTATAGTTCTAATGCTTGCCTGTCAGTGTGCTTACTATTTGGGTAGTTCATGAAATGGAAAGGATACACATTGTCAGGATTACCTTTGAACTTCTTTCACTTTTGTGGAAACTTCCATCAGCCCTCCACACAGCACTGCTTGTCCATGGAGGAGAATCTCAAGAAATGCAATTGACCTTCCTTCACTCATAATATCTGTGTGGCTTGGACTACTGCTGAGAGGCTGAACTACATTTTTCTTGTCAAAGAAGGTTACCCCAGAGCTGAAAAATGTCTCAGAAGGGGTGAGGTGGTAAGAGATCCCTAGGAGAAAAACAGTCTAGAAAAATGTTGTAGCAGAACACAGGCAAATACCTCTCTCTCTCTCTCTCTCTCTCTCTCTCTCTCTCTCTCTCTCTCTCTTTCTCTCTCTCTGTTGTCTTTAGGGAGCATAAGGCTCTGGGTATCCATTAATTTCACAAACTCCTTGCCAGTATTAGGTCACAGGATGCTCGGCCTTAGCTGTTAACCTGTATCTCAATATCCACTGAGGCGATTCCACTGAGGTCTCTGACTAAAGGGTCACTTCTATCTAACTTTAAACTCCAGCTGGTAGATCCTATAATTAGAGCCTTTTCTATCATTATCTACAACCAGCCTCCCCACCAGCCCTTAGTTAATTCTTGTTTGATAATTCATTCATGACTATACCCCCTACAATACAATTACAAGTATTTTACAAGTATTTGATAATTTAATCCTCCTCAAAATACTATGAAGTAGGTACCATTCCCATTGCATGCATGAAGGAAACAGATGTTAGGCAGTTTTCTTAGTATCATCTAGCTAGCAAGGGGTGGATCTGGGATTCTGCCAAGGATTATTGGCTTTAGGCATAACCACTAAGCAATCATATCCTATGTCATTGGAATAAAGGAGCCTGAACTTGTGAAAGATTGGAGATAGATACCAGCTAGGTGGGTGGCTTAGGGTAACAGTACCCCCACAGGCAATAGCTTTTTTCCTTGGTTAAATGGAGGAAGAGTCCTTGACCCAGATTCTCTAAGGAGAATCCGTTGTTTATTTTTGGGTTTATCTTTCTTTCCTGGAAAATTATACTTTCTGAGAAAGATTCCTAGAAAATTACTCCCTTCTGAGAAGATTGCACCCTTTCCTGGAAGATGAAGCTTCCTGGAAATACAACCTGCTTTCCCATGAACTTGACCCCTTACCTAGAGCCTGCTGAATCCAGGTTTTTCTCCCCTAAAGGAATTCCCCTTTCCCCTAAAAACACCAATTAGACTCCCCGGGTGGGTTCATCTCCCTATTTCTGGAGCCCCACCCTCCTCTCTCTCAGGAGCCCTTTCTTTTTCTTAAGCTCTATAATAAAATTTCAACCTCCTATTGCCTATGAATTTCATCTGTGGGATTCATAGGACAAGAACCTGAAGACTACTGACTGAGTGGACCTTTTGCATGACCGGGACCATTCTGCACCCTACCTCCTCCTGACTTACTGCCCTCCCAAGACCTGACAAAGGCCCCATTTCTCTCAACCCCTAAATCACGTGGAGGGCATGCTGCCAGTTTTTGCTAATGCAGGTATTTCTCTGAGAGTGACTATGAAAGAAAGCAGTTAGTTTTGGCTGGATTTCTCTCTCCTCCAAGGACAAGATGCTCTCTGAATCCCCGGTACACAACGCTGCTGGTGAATCTAATCTCATGTGGCTGGCTTCATGTCCAACACAGAGAGCATACGGATACTGAAGTCTACAGTAACAATATTTCCATTATATCTCTTTCCGGTCTAATGAGGTGAGAATCCTGAATTAGCATTTTCCTTCCTCTTTCTCATTGATTTCTGGTAAAATCCAGAGACACACCAATAGAGTTTTAATATTTCTGCCCTCTCTGAAAATCAAGTCACTATCATGGTTTGTCATGCATATGTTCATATGTCCCACAAGAAAACAGCTTATTTTATTCAAAATAAACCGAATAACAAAGACACCCTAAAAGCCCCCTAAGTGCACAGCACTGAAGCAGCCTTGATACCCACCACGACTCAGGGAACTGAGCGGAAGAGGGGGCGGAAGGATTGTGGGAGCCGTGGTCGGGGAGACTATCCAGAGGCATGACACCCCTCAGTGGTGGCACACTTGGGCCAGGAGAGCCAGGCTGAGTACTGGGCTGTCCATGGTCCCCTGCCACAGGGACTGATCCGGATGACCCATGGAGGAGGGTGTCCAGCTGGTTGGGGATGGGGAGGGGGGGTATTGGGGAGTTGGGGATGGCAGCTCATTGTTTGCCCACTGGATAGTGTAACTCATTATGGTCAATAAAAATAAATATTAAAATTTAAAAAAAAAAAGAGAAGTTACAGACCCAATGAATTTGTACTCCATGAATAACTTTCCCCCAAGTAGAGTGTTGGTATATGCTGACTTAGTACACAGCCAACAAGGCCACTCATATCATGAGACTCAAGACCTATCAATTAAAATGACAAGAAGAGAGACGGGAATGCCTTGCACACGGGCAGTCATCTCTGTTGCATTTTCCATGGCCCAGGAAACATTCCAGACAAAGAGATGGATTAAACATGAGGGCTGCTCTACCTGCTACTCTGAGGACCTTCTCCAGGGAAATCGTGGTAGACACTGAGCAGACTCATCAAAGCAAAAACCTCATGGAAGCAGAACATAAGCAGCTGCCTAGAACTCAACAATAAAGTAGGCTTCTAACATGCCTCCAACACTCAAGTGTGCACTGCAGGGAAAGAAGCTGTAATAAGAGTCCAAGGATGGGGAAGATGGATTTGGAATGCTATCTTCCAGAATTGAAGTAAATATGATATCCGTGCCTCACAGTGACTGTCGTTACTTGCAGAAGACTTGCACCATACTGGGTCCATCAACATTTCATCATGGATAGTGGACAAACAAAAAGGGAGATTAGATATCAATGCAAAGAGGGATTAGTTGGAAGGAAGAAGGGGTTTAGTGGAAGGAGGACAAGGGAAAAAGGAAATTATAATCAAAATGCATTACATAAATACATACATGAACCCTGTCAGTAACCGTTTTAAAAAAAAAGAGCTGTTCCTGCTCTACCAAATCTCTTAATTCCATTTTTCAAAGCTAATCTTGCATTACCAGCTTCTCCATATGACCCCTTGTCATATTAACTTTCTACCAGAGGATTTACACTACTAGGTACTGAGGATAGACTAGTGAGTTAGGTGGCCTCTGTAATAAATAGCTCACCCCAAATAGTGAGCTGAGTTCTAAGAATAGTCAAAATGTGTGGTGGGACTTCCAGAAGGAGGGTTTCAGCCACAGTATCAGCAAGCAATTGCTTCCAGAAAGCAAGAGGCATCTGCATAGGAGCCAAGCTAAGGAGGAAGCCACAGGGCTCCCTGTCCCCAGTGGTGTCCCATTCCCTACCACAGAGATGACCTGGGCAGCTGGTGGCCTAGCACCGTGGGAAAGAACACCAACTAACTGAAAGAAAGTTCATTTACATTTTACAGTTTCTAGAGATGTGTTTGCTATTTACATTTCAGAGGCAACAGAGGATTATTCTCGGCCATAAACAGAAGGGGCGGATTGAAAGAAAAAGAGTCTTTTCTGGTCAATTTCCCTTGTTTTTCCGTGGATTCTATTGGAGGGGCTGAGTGTGCTGGCTGTCCTCATCATGAGTGGCTTCCACAAGCTGCTGGATCCCCACAGCAAAGGCCAATGAAGGTAGTGAGAGTTAGGCCAGGAGAGAGAAGAGCCACTTAGCATGGGGCTGGAAGATTACTCAACTCTAGTTCGGCTTTTCTTTCCTCAACTCAGTTGAAATCTCACAATGATGCCATTATAGGATGACTGTTAAAGACTCATTTTTCACTATAAGAAAAGCCAGGAATGACAATAATAACAAGGCCTAAATCTGAAATGGCCTTACGAATTCCACCTTAGTTTATAGAAACAACTACTTAGCTTCCTAATGACCTTTGTTTCACTGAAAATGCTTCTTTTGCCAGAGAGGAAAGCAGAATCCCATTCTTTGGATGGCATAACTATGCTGCAGACTAGATGATAGACGTGGATAAGAACAGATGACTTCCAACATTATATAAATCCTAGAGAAATAATAAAGCAATAGAAGAATGTTAGGTAGGGATGGAGAGATGGCTCAGCGGTTAAGGCACTTGTCTCCAGTGCCTAAGGCCCCGGGTTCAATTCCCCAGTACCCACATAAGCCAGAGCCACAAGGTGGTGACCCTGGTGTTTTCTCTCTCTCTCTCTCTCTCTCTCTCTCTCTCTCTCTCTCTCTCTCTCTCTCTTTCTCTCTCTCTCTGCTTGAAAATGAATAAATAAAATATTTTTTAAAAAAGAAGAAGAATGTTAGGTATACTCCAGGAAAAAGAGAAGATGACAGACTAGAAGATTATGCCTGGATATTGTCTCCAGAATGTGAGATTTGTAGGTCCAGGGAGGTTTGCTTTGTTTTTAAATAAAAATTTCCTTTCTTTTTGGAAAAAACAGCAGAGAAATGAAATAAGACATTCTAGTAAATTGCCTTCTGCCACCTTTCTTTGGAAAAGTAACTACTGTTCATTTCCTGGAAATCTGACAAGCTCACCAGGGCGAGACGAGAGTGAGCAATGACAGAAACGTCCCTGGATGGACAGTATGTGAAGAACTCTGGCTACCATGTGTATTGCCCATTTAATATCTGTTCCTCCTTTTCTCCCCAACAGGGAAAACAAAACAAAAACAAAAAACTTTGTTCATCTGGAAATGGTAATAAGCCTAGTCTAAAGAGGGGGAAAAAGCACCTCCCATGAGACCTGGGTGATTCTGGGCACAACTACAATTAGCAAAATGGGAGAAGGTTCTAGGTATAGATCTGCTTTTCTTCCTTGAAATAACGATGTGGCAACTGACACTGTGACACCCATCCTACCCTCATAAAGCCATAACCAACACAGGAAAGACAGTAGGGTAGGAAGAGCGAAGACAGGTGGACCTCTTGGGTTTTTGTGGTTGTTATTTTGTTGTTGTTGTTGTTGTTTTGGGCAATGATGCTGCTGCAGGGGCACACTGCCATTCCTGACAACTTATTTCTAGAACTGAGAGAAAATTGTACTTATATCTAAGCCTACCAGATACATAAACTTTATTTAGAGCCTCAGAAGAATATGCGAGGAGAAGTGAGAAGTTCCCTTTTCCACTCCACCTGTCCCCTAACCTTGGTCAGACAGCATGCCCCAGTATAGCCATAAGAGTATTGATGGTAGATTGAGAAGATCTGGGTTCAACTTCTAGCTGTGTCTCTTAACAAACTGTAATTCTGGACAGTGAGCTTTCATGTGTGATAAGGTTGAAAAAGAAACCGGAGAAAGATACCTTTTGCTATAGGCAGTCAGCCAGCCATAAAGGCACAAAGATGCCAATTTGCCTGCCCTGGCAGGACCGGAACCTCCATCTGACCAAGTCTCATCCAAGATGGCTTCCTGCTTCTCAGCTCAGCATACCTGAATAGGCTGGCCCCTCCTGAGTCAGCCCCTGAGTCCACAAACCAATCAGGTGTCTCCCTTACACACCTGAGTCTCATTGCAAGGCTCATCCTAATTTGATGTCTGACCCATATAAATGGTTCTGCCACCTGTGTAAATCTCTCTTGCATCTTGGCCTCCCCAGTTTTCACTTGAACATTAATAAGTCTCTCTCTCCCCTTCCCAGCATGGCTGGAATTTGGGGGTGGGGTGGGGTTGCTTCCTACTTACTGGGGATTTGTTTGCTTCCTACATATATTTTGTTTCCAGATTCTTTCTTGCTCCATTACATGTATGATCTCTCTTTAAGTTCTGAGAACTTCACTAACCAATCCCTTAGCTTTCTTCTTCTATGTGAAGGAAAGGTGCCTGGGCTTTCATGATTTAGGGTGTGTGTGTGTGTGTGTGTGTGTGTGTGTGTGTGTGTGTGTGTGTGTGTGTGTGTATGCATGTGTATGTGTGACAATTTCTGGCAAGTTCACATGTTCCAGGCCTGACCACCCCTCCCCTTGAGTGTTAGGTGTGTCTAGTCAGAGCTCAAACCTAGATGCTGAATCTGATTGGCCAGGTATGAACCAACCAGCTGTTTCTCTGACTTACTTGTCTAAGGTATTAAAAAGTCACTGAAACAGTCCAGTCTCTTGTATTCCTGCACATGGTGTTTTAGGAGAAGGACTTCTGAATCTCCAGGCTTTAGGAAGGCTCCAGATTTTCCCTACAGAACCATTTTCCTCATGATGGGAGCCCTGTGTTATCTTTTCTTCTTTTGCTTGTTTGGCTAAACAGCATAGATTTTGTTAAACCCTCTCCCACGTGTTCTCCCCACACTGGTGGCTGAAGAACTCTGTAACTTCCCATTCTCGTTTAAATAAAGTCTCCACTATACCTTATCCTCTGGACATCTATAATTTGAATATTTTAACTTTATAGACAAGAATTTGGGTACTCCTTAAGTTCTGAGGTGCATTGGAATTTGCTTGGTATTATCTAAGTTCTAATCTCTAGCTCCTCTTCTACATATCTATATGTGTATATGTGGGTGGTGTGTGTGCACGAATGTGTATATGTGGGGGGGCATGCACACGTTCATGTGCACGTGTGCATATGCACTAGGACACAGGAGCCCTTTCCATAGGCTTCTCTCATGGAGATTTTCCTCTCTCTCCTTTCTCCCCTCTGTCTTGAATACTAATTTTCCATAGAATAAACCTCATAATGCATTATTCACTTTCTCAAAGTCCAGTTTTCTTTACTAAAATCAGATAAGGGCCAAAGACTTAGGGTTCACAAGCCTGGGAAATATGCGCATAACCCCTCCCTGAATCCCAAAATACTGCCACAGTATCTCCTGGAGAAATCAAGAGAATGGTTGGCTTAAATTGTGAATAAATTTTTAAAAAGTTGGTAGAAGTAGAAATTTCAAATAAAGGCAGGGTTGTGGTGGGGAATGCAGTATCATTCATTTATTGATCTTAGTGGCTTGGTTTCAAAATCATCTCACTTTCTTCACAACCATTCCTCATAGTCTTGGACATGGAGGACTCCTGACACTCATCTACCACTAACCAGAGCTGAGTGTTGTTGTGGACTCCTTGCACGAAGAGGAGCAGCTTTCCTCTGCACTCAGCTTACTAAAATAGAATTAGCCAGAAGGAATCTCCCATGCGATTTCTGTATTGCAGGGACAAATACCTCCCTTCTGTTTATATGTTTGAAAGAGATGATGCCAACAATGGAGTTGGTGAGGTTATCCCTGCTGCTCAGTCTTTGTTACATGGAAACCAGTCCTCTTAGGAAGACAGCAGGTAGAAAAAGCCCCTCCATCATGTGCGCCTCCCAGCACTGAATTTCTGTTAGCTTTGAGGACTTCTTCCAGAGTCCTCAGAATATGTTGAATATTTAGCACTTATTTTGTTTCTGGGACCCACCTTGGTTTTGAAAAGCTATCATCACAGCAGGCTAAAACATCTATTTTAAGATGTGAGGACCAGACACATGATGGTCAGGTGTTTGTTATTTTTTAAATGGATATTTTAAATCAAATGCCTGATATTGTCCAAATTATTGCTTCTAACACACTGGAATCCTCTATGGAAAGTAGACTGTGCAGGCGAAACCATTCCTTGAGCCATCTGACTAGGAAATTCTTTACATTTTTTATACAACAAGCAGCTATCTTTTGCCCTTACTACATTTTGTCAGAGCTTTCAACTACCCTCAGGGAGATTCAGAGAAAGCATAGCTTGCTGCAGGTGTTTAGATGTGAAATTTTAATGAAGGAATGCATTGTTCTGCACTTCCATCCAACAGAGCCCCTTGTGTGGGTTTGCTTCAGGAAGACTCAATCACCTAGTGAATAGGGGCCAATGAGGTGTCCCCAAAGGCCCATGATTCCTGAAGAGTGAGAACATAAAATAACAAAGTCAGGTTGTACGTGTTATGGACTTACAGAGACCAAAGCCCCAGCAGGAAGAAATCACTTTCTAATGAATTCATGTTTTCTTTATTGCCATTTGGTCAAGAGGCTATGTGATAGCGCAAGCAAAAACAAATAAAATGAAAGCATTAATAAGAACAGCATTTGATTTCCAGCACTGTGCAATGATCTCTCGGCCTCAGTGTTCTTGTCATTAAAATCAGATTCCAGTAAACAATGCTGAATTGTCCTTCCTATTTCAGGATTCCACCAAAGCTGCAGTCTCTGATTTAAAGAAGCCTTGCTGTTTTATGCTACAGTAAGAAAGCTGCATGGTACTTGTGTTCAAACAGCATCTCAGGTAAGATACATGGGATTGCCAAGTTTCTAGCTTCTTAGCAACTGTTTCCTCATCTATAAAGTGTGGATATTCATAAGTCTATAAGGGAACTTAAATCTTACCTGAAAAAAAAAAACACTTGGTACAATGACAGCAATGATGCTATTTCACTATGTGTCAATTATCTTCATTAGTCACAGGAAGAAATTTGTGATCACTTCTTCTGTGGGATTTAGATGGTGTCAAGAACTTCCCTGTCCAGAACAATCTACTCTAGCTCCTTGCCAGGAGCTTTATGAGTTGAAGTAGATAACTGTAAATTTTAAGTATTCTCCTCTAATAGTTATGTATTCTACTAAGATGAGCAAATTAAGTGACTGCCAGTGAATCACTCTTCCAGGGACATTATTCCATTATGTCCTCTGGTTAGTTTTCGACCATGAACTGAGAACAGCAAGCTACAATCGGAAAGGAATGGAAGAGAATTTATGTTACATCATCCCATTCTGGATGGTACAGCAGAATACACACCAGGCTCAAGACATTGGCAGAAGAAAGAAAAGCAGAGTAAAGGACATCAAAAATGACTTTGTTGAAAGTTAGCCTTATTTCTCGAGATAGTGTCCTGTTAGCACATTGAGGCATGTAGCAAGTTCTGCTCATCTTTGACCCTGAGCTCAGCATTGTTAACAGAATATAGACACTAACCAATGCAGGAGCTCAGGGTCATCAACCAGTCTACTTTCTGTTGTTGGGTGGTGGTTGTGTGTGTGTGTGTGTGTGTGTGTGTGTGTGTGTGTGTTGGAAATAAAGTTTTATTGGCACCCAGGCAGCCCATTTACTTATGTGATATATGGCCACTCTCATGCTCAACAGTACATTTACAAGACTGAAGGAGCTACATGAAATTCAAACCCTAAATTATTACATTTCCCTGTCTTATCCTTAATAAATAAAGTATCCAGATACCTGTATTAGGAACATGATTTGTAAGTAAATACATGAATGAGCTATAGTATTTTAAGTATTTTTAAAAGAATAAAAGTGATTCACATTTTCTTTAGGACAGACAAGAATAGAACAGAAAGATGTTCAGACAGACTTGGAAGCTCACAGTTCCTGACTAAAGGAACTATACAGCTGTACTCCATAGCACAAACTTCTGGCACCTGCTTGGGCTGGAAAGCTGTGGTCCACACAGACATTGTGGAGAAGAGTGGAGCACAGACAATGCTGAGAGTCAGTAAGATATAAGATGAAGTCTTCTCCAGGACTGTGCTGTGAAATCAAATCACAGAGCAAAGAGAATGCCTTTGATGCACTTCCTCTCCTCTTTGCACTGCATTTCTAGCAGAAGGAAAGGTGACAAACATTTTGGAGGCACCTGGGGAGGGGGCCAATACCTTGTTGATTAAGATCTGTGTATCACAATCTATTCTGCTCAATTTCTAAGCCCTCAAAGCAACCGGGATCTGAGTCTATGCTACAAAATAGCTATTGGTTTTCGCCTGTGCTGGCCTGCCTAGCTTCCTCTCTCAAAGAGAAGCCAGTGGTAGCAAAGAAAACCCTGTGAGTGCTGTGCTCAAGTTGACTTTCAGGAAAATTTATGGAGTGAACAGAAACCTAACAATATATAAGGTAATGCTCATGAAAGCAACACCAAGGTGGGAAGGGCATTTCTTCAGAGCAAGAGCAATGGAAAATGGTGAAGATGGCAAGTGGCTGGCAGGTTTATCTGGCCTCCTCAACTGCTTTGGACATTGCTAAGCTTTAATCAGACTGTACCAGGAGGGACAATTGACCACATAAAACAGGCTCTGCCCTGTCTTTCTGTTGCTGAATACACCTAGCATCACAATTCCTTGGAAAAAGAGGAGAAGCTGGTAGGTCTCAGAAGGCTGGGAGGGCTTCCAAAGTTTGGGAAGTAATCAAAGGAAGGAAAGGCTGTCTTAATGTAGAACTCGGCCTCCAAGCCGGTGTGACAAGATCCAAATTGTGCACATTTTTGGCTTCCTTTCCTATTCCAGTAGATACTTTTAGCTCAAGGAGGAAAGCTGATGGTTTCATACATGGTGTCAGATTTTTGGTACCAATTATATGTTAAATTACTTTTGTTTCACTGTGAGAAGAATTGACCCGAGTTGAGTTCTTTCTTTTTGTGGTTATGTAGGAATCATCCTATCAGTGGCCACAGTTTACATGTGGAGACAGAAAATGAGCCTTTATCTGGAAAGTCA
The DNA here is from genome assembly GCA_004024765.1 of Zapus hudsonius. Taxonomy (NCBI): domain Eukaryota; kingdom Metazoa; phylum Chordata; class Mammalia; order Rodentia; family Dipodidae; genus Zapus; species Zapus hudsonius. Next base: position 10,944 of record PVHP010029409.1, read on the forward strand.
TCCAGATAGGTCCATTTTCAACCCATTCTACTCTTTCTCTTCCTCAGCATCCCCAGCGAAATATTTGCTAGAGTCATATGATGAGATCATAGGCAGGTAGGTGTACATGTGGCAGCAGGTGGGGCACATGCCAAGGGTGAGGGGTATAGAGAAACCACTCACGGGGAGAGTGTAAGGGCACCTGCTCAAAGTGGGATTCATCAAGGTGTGAGCCAGTGACAGGCATACCTTGGTTAGAGCACGGGTGGTTAATAAAGTTTGGGTTTATGAATAAAGAGTTACCGTGGAAGGACTTGAAAACTGGGTTATGGAATTTTTACTACTGGTTATCTAATAGAAAAGCCCTGGTGGATTTGAAGCAAAAGTTGGTCATACCAGGAGTGAACTTTGGAATAAAACTGAGTGGGGAGGGGGGACTCTGGAGAAATGGCAGATGGAAGGAAATAGAATTGAATGGAAGAGATGGATTGTTCAACCATAACAAAGGAAAGTACTGGCTGACTAGAGAAAGAAGGGCAGAAAACCTAAAGATCACTAGTATTTTGAGTCCTGCTAATAGAAAGGAAGAGTGACCAATCCTATGAGATATTGAAAAGTCTGGAGACTCAGGCTGGGGAAGAAGTGAATGAGATTTACGCTCTGACCTCATCTTTTGTCTTCTACTCACATGCTCCTCCCAGTCAGCTTATGAAATGACAGCTCAGTAAGTGTGGCATTTGTTGCCATTCTGTGGCACCCAGCAGAGCAGTGATGGGAGAGGTGTCTGCCAGCTCTTACTTTTCTTCAATGTCAAGGAAGCACAGGACCAGAAGAAAGAGCCTAAGGACTCTTAGCTGAAACAGACGCTGGTCTCGGCCCTCCCAAGCTCGTCTCTCAGCACTGCAGTGAGGGAAGGCATCTGCCCTGAAGGTCATGCCCGTATTCTAGAGTGCATCTTTTAAAACACCAGAAACCCATTTTTCTTCCACTGTATTCTCTAGAAAGGGATGAAAAAGAACATAACTGAGGGAGAGAGGGAAGGATAAAGGGAGGAAAACCAGCAATTCAATGAGGAAGAGATGAGGGAATCTAGAGAAAGAAAGAGAGCAAAAAGGATGAAGTAGAAGATGGGAGGAACGAAGACAGAAAGGAATAATCCACAAACAGAAGTTAAAATAGATCCAAAACTTGGGTAAATCACTCTGACTCTTCAGTTCTCCTGCCAGTGAGGAGGTATAATGATGTGTTATTATTCACCTAAGCAGGATGGTGTGGGGTAAAATGATAGCAATTATGCAAAAACAGAAGTAATGGAAAAAAGTCCAACAACCTTGAAATGTGAATATTAAAAACACAGAATGATCAAGAGCCATCATAAAAATTTAAATAATAAATCACATTAAATGATATTAGTGTCACATTATTGGCTTTTTCTCACACTAATAGGGAACATATTCAAACACTGAATATTAATATCACCTATTAGAAAACCAATCATAATAAAAGTCAATGATGGTAGGTAATTAGGTATTAGTGAACAGGGGAAAGAAGACTTATTTTTTCAAAATAGAAAAAGATATATTTTAAAAGTTACTCAGGTCTTTCAATGATAAGTATTTTATATCAGCTTTGACATGGATATGGGCTATCTGTGCATTATCTGAATTCACCAAATAGCTAATTAATATTTCTGTTCCCATTTCCATAATCCCCACCCAACATACCTAAAAATTGAACAAACAAAACACTTTGATTTTACATACTAAGATGACAAAAAATTTAATTACTAATATATACCGCATAATAATTTGAAAACCTATAGGGTTTGTTTCATTTTGTTTTATTCATTGCTGCAGCTTGGATAAGAGGGCCCCAAAGGTTCAAGATTTTTGTCCCCAGCCTCTTGGTCCTATTAAGAGATGTTGGAAACTTGGGGGGGGGTGTGGATGATGGTGACAAGCTTGTGGTCACTGAGGGCATGGATCCGAAGAGATAATGACCTTAGCCCCTTCTTCCTGCCTTTCGGAGTTGTGTCATGATTTTTGTCTGTTGGATTGGATTTTTTGTTTTGTTCTGCCATATGCCTCCACCATGATGTGTTGTTTTGCCATAGGACCAGAGCAATAGCCCGACCAATCATGGAGTAAAACCTAAAACTATGACTAAAAATGAACTCTTGTTTGTGAAGTTTTTAAATTTCATAGTTTAGGTATACAAAGCAATAGGCTTAATCATAGCATATGTATGTTTGTGTGTGTAATTATATTTGTTTTTTATTCTTTCCCTGCTGCTCACCCTCTGTTCTTCCCTCTTCTACCTGGTTCCCTTTCTTCTTCCTTTTTCCTAACCTAATTTCTTATATCACATGTATTCTATTATCTGCTCTATTTCCTACCTAAGATCCCCTAAGATCTCTTCTTGATTCATTTTGTAGTTTCAACACACAAACATACATGCATATGTGTGTGTATGCATCATTGGACCCCAAAGGGTATTGGGAATTGCAGACATATAATATATATCTAGGTCCATAGATAGAGAAAACATGTGACATTTGTCTTTCTGTGTCTGACTTATTTTGCTTAACATGATTTCCAGTTGTATTCATTTTGTGGTAAATGTTATGATTTCATTTTTCTTAACTGCTGCATAAAATTCAGCTGTGTGTATGTATGTACCACATTTTTATTCTCCATTCATCTGTTTATGGACATCGACTTTGGGCCCATTTCCTAGCCATCATGAATAGAACAGCAAGAAATGTGATTTGCAGGTATCTGTGACATTCGTTATATACCTAAGGGTGGGAAAGATGGATCATATGGTAGTTATAGTTTCAGTTCTTTTAAGTACCTCATATTAATATCTATAGTGGCTGAACTAATTCCCCTCAACAGTGACCTCTTCCCATATCCTGGAGGCATTTGTTGTTATCTTCATTAAAGCCACTTTGACTGGATTAAGATGGAATATTAAAGCTGTTTTAATTTTCATTTCGCCAATGGCTAAGGATGTTAAACACTTTATCAAGTATTTATTTTCCATCTGTATTTCTTATTTTGAGAGCTATTTGTTCAGTTCTTGTTCAAAGTCATGGACTGGATGGTTTGGGCTTTGCTGGTTAATTTTTAGAGTTCTTTATATATCCTGGATATTGGTCCACTTTGGGGTGTGTGGTTGTCAAATACGTTTCCATTATTCAGGCTGGCTTTTCACCTTGGCCACTGTTTCCCTTGCTCTCCACAATCTTTTAAACTTTTGGTGACTTTGTCAAAAAATAGGTCGTTGGAACTGTGTGAGCTCATTTCTGGTTCCTCAATCCTATTTCATTACTCTATTCTTCTGTAACCATGGCTGTGTAATTAATTTTAGATTGGGTATTATGGTACCTCCAGCATTGATCTTTCTACTAAGAAATGTTTTAGCTATTTGGGGCCTTTTTTGCTTCCAAATATAAGTTAGAATTTATTTTTCTGGTTTTGCGAAGAATTTCATTCAGATTTTGACGGGGATGATATTGTTTCTGATAATATAGCCATTTTCACAATACTAATTCTGCCTATTCATGAGTGTAAAAAGTTTTTCCAACTTCAATGTCTCCTTCAAGCGCTTTCTTTGGATCTTAAAGTTTACATTGTAGATATCTGATATCTCTTTGGTTATATTTAGCCCTAAGTATTTATTAATGAGAAGCTATTGTGAAAAAGCATCATTTCCCTGTTTCTTGGTAAGTTCACTATTGGTATATAAGAAAGCTACTGGTTTTTGTATGTTGATTTTCTATCCTGCCTGCTATACTTCTGAAAGTGTTTTTATAGTCTGAGTATCCTGGTGGAAATTTTATGCTTTTTTATTTATAGAATCGTCTCATCGGCAAATAAATCTTATTTGATATTTTCCTTCACTATTTCCCTTCTATTTTTCCTCTTATTTTAATCTTGCTCTAGCTAACACTTCAAGCACTACATTGAATATTACTGTAGTGAACAGGCATTTATATCTTATTCCACATTTTAGAGGAAATGCTCTCAATTTTTCTCCATTTAATTTAATATTGGCTGCAAGTGTTTTATACACATACACATACACACACACACACACACACACACATATATATATATATATATATATATATATATATATCTTTTATCTTGAGGGGATGTTGAACTTTGTTGAAGGTCTTTTCTGCACCAATGGACATGATGATCTATCTTTAAGTGGATTCGTCGGATGAATTACACTTCCTGATTTGTGTATTTTGACCCAGACATGCATCACTGGAATGATCACAACTTGGTCATGGTGTATGATTTTCCTAATGCACTCCTGAATTCCATTTGCAAGAATTTTATTGGGAATGTTTGCATCTAGGCTCATTAAGGACACTGGCTTATAGTTTCCTTTCTTATATTCTTATCTGTTTAAATTTAATTTTTAATTTTAATTTTTGTATCGAGTTAATGCTGGTATCATGGAAGGAGTTTGGTAGTTTTCCTTCATATCTACTTTTTGGAACAGTTTGAGATACCTTGATGTGAACTCTTCCACAAAAGTTTGGTAAAATGGCACATCACACCCATCTGGTCCCGAGCTTGTCTGTGTTTAGAGATTTTTGATAACTCCTTCAATATCACTTATTATTTGAGTTCATGGTTTATATATTCTTGATTTAATTTTTGTAGGCAGAACAAGAATCCTCACAAACTTTCACAAGACACAAACTTGCTTAGTCAATGACTATGTCCAGGAAACTTGCTCCCCTTTGACAATGCCATTGCCAGCTTTATCACGACTCTTTGGGCTCCACAAAGCACAGCAGCACACTTATTAATGCGAAGCACTTACAAACGCTAACTAGAATCCGAAACTTAGCTGTGACATCACACAGTTTTAAGTCCCAGAGCTCAACTTTTCTGGGATTATTTCTTTCTCATTTTCCACTACCATTAAATATTTTTTCTTTTATAAAAGGCAACACAGAAACAATAAATGCACTGTTTGAGCAGATGGTTTAGCTGAACTGACTGGGAAAATTCTTAAACCTCACTTCAAAATGATCGCTGCAATTGCCCAAGCCTCATAAACAGCCCTTTAACTTCCCTGGTTCAACATTTGTTGGGTCGCTTTTATTTACTAGTAGTCAGGTTCATCTGCCATTCACTTCTCCAGTTTCCTCGAGCTATCTTCTCAGGTGGCTCAGCCAGTTCTCACATTGTTCCTCTGTCTTGATGAAATGTATCACTGGACCCCACAGGGGACTGGGAATTGCAGACACTAATATCAACTCCGACTTCTAAATAAATTCTACAATGATGAAATAGTATGGATCAGGAAGTGTGGTGGGAAAGAGGTCTGGTTCCAAGGCTCCTCTTTCATTCAGTTTTCTGTCTGAAATACATGTACTTGGCAAAAGATCAGATTCATATAACTAATCCAGTAGGAGTACCTCCATTTCCAAATGATTGCTTAACTATAAGATTACTAGTTGTACTTAAAATGTAAAGCTTTTGAACTTCATAAAAGTCTCCAAACATTTTTTAAATAATATTTGGTAAAACCTAGACAATCTGTAATAAATGACAGATAGGAATCAAGAGAAACTCAAGATGATCATATAACTGCAGGTAGCTTGGTGCTGTTTAGTCTTGCTGCTGAATTTAGTCTTCGAACAAATATTTTCTGAGCACCTACTATACGCCAAATACTTTCCTAGATCCTGAAATCAGTGTCAGTTCTCAAGGGATTTAGGTGCTACTAGTGAGAGGGGAAAGAGTGAATCAAGGAAACATTAAATAAACATTATTTCATGTAATAATAATTGCCAAGGAAAGAACAAAAGTTTGTGATAATGGCTGGGGAGATTGCTCAGTGGTTAAAGGCACTGGCTTGCAAAGCTTGCTGGCCTGGGTTTGATTCCATGTAAGCTAATGCACAAAGTGGCACCTACATCTGTAATTCATTTGCAGTGGCAAGAGGCCCTGGCACACCCATGCTAGTGTTCTCTCACTTTCTCTCTCTCTCTCTCTCTCTCTCTCTCTCTCTCTCTCTCTCTCTCTCTCTCTCTCTCTCTCTCTCCTCCCCCTCTCCATATCTCTCATCTCACAAAGAAATAAACAAGAATAAAAAAATAATAAAATATATATAAAATGTAAGGGCAGTGGAGTTGGATGGGTGGGGAGCAGAGGCCAGATTTAATCTGGTGTTGTGATCAAAGTAGAAAGTAGGATATAAAGGTCGAAGTATTGAAATGAGACTTAAATGACAGAAAATCTAGCCATGAGGCAATATAGAAAACAGCTAGTGGACCTGGCCATAGGGTAGGCAGGTGTGATGTGCACCAAGGCTCTCGAGAGTCCAGTGTGGTTGGACACAGGGGTGGTAGGAGCTCAGTTCAGTGGGGTGGAGTCACGTGACAGTTTCCTTGAAGTTATGCTGGTGTACTTGAATGCAGTGCTTATTAGTTCCAGAGTCCCCACATAGGCAGTCCTGCTAACATTCCAGCAAACAAACATGAGACAATATATATGACAGTGATACCCCATGCTTAAAATGGAATTTAAAACTTTCCATCATCTAGTGACACCGAAGCCGCCACAATGACAGAACACAATACATAACTCACGCATTTGTTGCAATGCTGTCAACACTCCTACCACACTGACAATTCCATAAAAGTACAGCACATGTGATTCTTCAAAGTACATGCCACTTGATAATGAAAAAAAAAAGACACTATGTTACTGGCTTACATATTTGCTGGGCTAGACTTTTGTCACATTAGTGTAAATTCTTTCTACCTATAAATTTAAAAATATATATAGTAAAACAATATGGGTATTACATTTCTTGCCTGCTATTGTATTTATTATAACATTTTTTTCTTGACTTTGTTTTAATTTTGCTGCTTTATTCATTAAAGCCCTAGGAGAAATTAGGTGTGTGTGTGTGTGTGTGTGTGTGTGTGTGTTGTATGCATGTGTGTGCACTTAAATATGTTTATATTCTGTATACACTACATGCATAGTAGGCTATATTAGGTTTATGTACATACAAATGTGTCTATGATGTCTGCTTAAAGACCAAATTTTCCAATGACATTTATTTACGAGAGAGAGAGAGAGAGAGAGAGAGAGAGAGAGAGAGAGAGAGAGAGAGAGAGAGAGAGAGAGAATGGGCATGCCAGGGCCTCTAGCTGCTGCAAACTCCAGGTACATGTGCCACTCCATGCATATGGCTTTACATGGGTACTGGGGACTCAAATTCAGGTCATTAGGCTATGCAAGCAAGTGCCTTAACCACTGAGCAATCCCTTCCGCCCCTGTGGCTGCATTTTTAAATAATCTCTACTCTGCTCTTCAGGGAGTAAACTACAGTGTTCTGAAGGAAAATTACTTCAGAGTATCCTTGCATTTTTAGGACTACATCTCAGCTCCCTTCAAAATGAATTGCTTGTACTTCGTATGTACCCACAGCTACAGCAGGGTTAAAGTCAAGTTGGTCTGCTCCTAGATGCAATCAGTTCTCAAAGAAATTACTGAATATACAAACAGGAATCAGTAGTAAACATGATAAGCACATTTCTATTTCATGAAGGAAATTGGGGAGAGAGTCAAGTGTAATAGGAATAGAGACCAGCTATGGTTAGGCCAGGCAGAGAGGAGGCAGAAAAGAGAGAAAGGAAAGAAGGTTGCAGACATCAAGGCTTCTTTCTGAAGTAGCCCCAAAGGTGTTTTAGAGCCTGGAGTAGAATGACTTCAGTCATTCCTTATCTTTGTTATATCAGTCCTCACCACTCAGCTGAGGGGTAGTGCCGTGGGTCAGTACTGTGACTTGTGTTGGGTCCTACCCTCCTGCCTGTGTCTATAGAGAGCCATGCAGGAGAAATGAGGAAGGGGTTCTATGGGAATAGTCATCCTGGCTATGTGAAGTGAAAATGAGGGAATTCCAGTTGGCTCCTAAATTGTGTCTTAAGATCCTACAGGAGTCACTAAGCCCATGGAGATTTTGACAGGGACGTAGAGTTGACTCTTGAATGCTTATGAATATATGTGTCATGGTTTGATCCAGGTGTCCCCCACAAACAAATGAATGTGTTCTGATAGATCGAGCCTCAGCTGATGGCAGTTTGGGTTTTACAACCTCAATGAAGCTGTGTTTTTGGGGGCAGGCTTACGGGGGTTATAAGCCAGCTTCCCCTTGCCAGTATTTGGCACACCTTTCTACCGCTGTTTGCAGTGCTGTGGAGGAGGTGATGTCCAGCCCTCTGCTCATGCCATCATTTTCCCTGCCAGAATGGAGTCTCCCCTTGAGTCTGTAGGCCAAATCCATTCCTCCACAAGCCGCTTTTGATAGGGTTCTTTCTGTGCAGCAACTAGAAAGCTGACCACAACAATATGGTATCAAAACTACTACAACTTTTGGTGTGGTTGGTAAAGACAAACTTACCCAAAGTTCTCCAAATTACCTTCATGTAGTCCTGGCCACTCCAGGTTTTCCCTTCATCAGGAAAATAACTACTTCTCAGACCAGACCTGTCTCAACCTTCAAATCTTTGCCCAATTTGAATAGGTGGTTGGTGAGACACACATGCTACATCTTTAGAATACCAAAAATCGCTACAATGATGATAGCCATGTGCTTAATCAGGCAAGAGATGGCATTTTCCTCAGTTTTCTTGAGTGTTCCTGTGTATTGTTTATCAACATACTCTTGTCTATGAAACAGACCTTTTGGGATCAAAGTAATAATGTGCCTTTTTAATCTCATTTTTACTCCTATATATATATTTATTTATTTTTTAAAAAGTGTACAAAATAACAGGATGATATTTATTTGTTTCTATTTTCTTTTCATAACTCTACAGCCCTATTATAAAAATTCATTCTCTTCATAAATCTGGGTAAACTAATATTCTATTCTACCGAGACATAAGAAAATATAACATGGCTTTAAAAAATCCAAACAACTCAATCAACCTTACAGTCTTACTTTCTTAAATTTCCTAAAAGGAAACATGACCTATTAAACTGAACACTTCTTTGATATACATCTTTCCCTGCTTATTGCTCACTGTACTGGCTGCTGCTCCAAAACTTCCTCCATCCTCCACCCCTCACATAAGAAGGAAACTCCTGGACCCAAGCGGTGATTCTTTCTCTCTTCATTCCTCTTTCTCCATGAGCATAATTCTTCTGCCTTTCCTTCAATCTCCATCCTAGTCAATATTCCAAGACTTTCTGACTTATCTGCTTTATTTTTGTTATTTGTTTCAATTTTCCATCAGTCACTCTGATTTTTTTTTAACAGAAAGTACTACAAACATGTCAGCCAACAGACTTTGCAGCAGACTGGGAAGGACTCATACTTTTGAGTGCCATATATTTACGAGATAATTAATGTTATTGCTTCATTTGTCTTCCCCAGGGCTTGGAAGAGCACCGGGTACATTCTTAATATCTCATCACTAACTGGAAAGGTTTTAAAGTTTTGAAAACAAAAAGATCTTTTTTTTAAACTCTAACTGGGCGGTAAAATGAGTTTAAACTGAAAGCTATTTTATAGTCTTCATCTTAATTAATACAAATATTCATGTGTTATATGTGATTATGAGATTTTTACAGAATCTCCAAAAGGTGTTAATAGAAAATGCATACTAGGTTACTTTTCTAAGGAAAATTCTAATTCTGAAATAACATCTGGCTCTGAGTATTTCAGAAGAGGCAGTGAGCGTGCAGTGACCTTTCTTTTGATTTCTTTGTAGCAACCAGACCTTGAAATTTTACTTTTTCCTATTTTTCATTCTATACCATGCATCCTTCCTTAAAAGACCCTCTGCATATGTGACCTGTTCTTTTTTATCAGTAACAAACATACTTTTGTATAGTGTCTTAAATAAAAATATATCCATAAATTCTGTCTTTCCATTTTCTAAATTGAGCAACCCTGGTTCCTTAAAAGAGAAATCCGGGTATTGCATCTCCATTCCTATAACTTGCCCCAGTGTCAATTAACTTTAAACTTGACTAAAGCATAACTGATGGTCCCAACGTCCCACTTGTTGAAGCCACTTTAGTGGCTGCCATCAATGGGCATGTGTATCCCTCTGATGTACGTAACACCTTATTCTTTTCTTAAATGTGTTTCCCCCCTTGGTATCATAGTGTCCAAGGCCTTCTTCCATGAACAAACTTCCCTCTTGTACCCCACTTCCTTGGTCTCCTGCTTTAATCTTGTTTCTCAAGGACTCATCCTAAATTCTCTTTTACATATTGCTCTGGGATAATGTTTGCCCATGGTTTCCACAACTACCAACACCACCCAGTACTTGTCTTTAATCTGACGAATGGCCTACTAGAACTTCCTGCCACTGCCCTGTACACCTCTAAGGCTGATACTAATGACTCAGGCACTTTATCAGGTACCTGAACTTGATCAGTAAGGTCAATGATTTGTCAAATAAAGACGTAGGGCACCTATTTATGTTTGGATTTCAAATAAATGATGGACTGTTTAGCATAAACATGCATGAAATATTACACGGGGCATATTTACCACTAAAAAAAACCATGTGCTTTTGTCTGATACTACCTACACAAGCATAATAGGAAGGGACAGATGATGACATCAAAATTGAAGAGAGACTAGTTGGAAGGAAGAAGGGATTCAGTGGAAGGGGATTAGGGAAGGGAAAAATGGAGGCTGGTGGGGGGATAACGATCGTGTTCTATTGTCTATTTGTATGGAAGTTGTCAGTAAGAAGTATTTGAATAATCATGTGCTTTTTCCTAAAAGTTAAATGGAACTGGAAATCCTGTAGATAATGTGACAAGCCAAATACTACTAAGGTAGGTAGGATTCATTAGCACAGTAATGATGCAGTTTCCTTTATAAATCACTCACTGTCTTTCAGGAAGATGAACCCTGTAAACACCTAAAATCCAAGTTCTAGACCAAAGCTTTTGCATGTCTCTAAATCTTGGTGCTCCCCCTCATCATTTGTAGAAATTGCCTCCCATGAGAAAAACCTCCACTCGCTTTCTTTAATCTCCCTTTATCCCTCTCTAGGTACCTGTCAGGCTCTTTTGTTTTTACGACATAACTCGGGTAACATTTAATCCAAAATGTCTTCTTGGATCACTCCAGGCTGGGTTTAATTTAGATCAATCTACTTTCCAGTAACAGTCAAAACATCCCTAAAATTTAGCAATGAACATAATTTGCTGTTGATGACTGGGTGTCTTTTTTTTCTTCTTTTTTTAAAAAAATATTTTCTTTATTTATTTGAAATTTAATTTATTTGAGAAGGAAGAGAGAGAGAGAGAGAGAGAGAGAGAGAGAGAGAGAGAGAGAGAGAGAGAGAGAGAGAGAGAGAGATTGAGAAAATGAATAGGAGCACCAGGACCTCCAGCCACTGCATGCATCGCCCTGTGTATCTGGCTCTAAGTGGGTCCTGGGGAATCAAACTAGGGTCATTAGCTGAGCAGT
>PVHP010029410.1:0-22699 GCA_004024765.1 Zapus hudsonius
AGAGAGAGCAAGGAAACACAGGGGAACGAGATAACGGGTCTGAGATGGTCGGGGAGGGGACAAAGGCTACAGAGAGGTCAAGGGGACTGGGTTCAAGGAGTTCAAGGGCACAGCATGGTGGAAGGCAGGAGCTGAGCGCAGAGACGCCAACGTCAGAGGACGAGGGGGTGACCCCAAGGTGATGCACGGCGGAGGGGGGCCTGGCGCAGAGCCCGGTGGGGACAGGGCTGATGGCCGCTGGGCCAGAGGTCTGGGACAGGGGTCGGGGTAGAGGGACACAGGGGCATCCTTCGCGGCCCCTGGGGACAGCGGAGCTAAGCAGCAACTCCTCGGTGAGAGGAGAGGGGCCGCGCTCAGAGCGCCCCGAGAAGTCGTGTCCACCTCCCCCCGCGACCCACCTCGCTCCCGCCGCTCGGTCAGGGACAGCGCCGCCTCGGTAAGCGGAGGAAAGAGCCGGAGACGGAACCCGGGGAGGACCCGCCCCTCACCTCCCGGATTGGCTCATAGGTGATATCCGTACTTTCCATTGGCTGTCGTAGCTGCTATAGCGTAAGAGGCCCCGGCGGGCCGCTGGGCATGCTGGGAGTTGTAGTTCTGCGGTAGGTCTCAGCTTCTGAGAAACATTGGCCAAGTTTAGACCCAGCTATGGAGACTGACCTGCACAAGAGTCAGCTCTCCTTTCTGCTGGTAAATTCTCTCAATAGGTAGGACCAGTGAAAACAATATCAGTTTTAAGATTAGATATTGGGGATATTGTGTTTAGAACTGAATGAGTGTGACATAAAAATATTTATAGTGCACTGTTTATTAAATGATAAAGATAAATTCTAGAAGGCAGACTAAAGAATAAAACTGAGTTTAGCGGCTAGGGAGTTAGCTCAGCAGCTAAACGCACTGTGGGCCCAGGTTCAGTTCCCCAGCACCTATGTAAAGCCTGATGTAAATGGTTAAAGCATCTGCATTCATTTGCAGTGGAGAGACCCGGTAAATACATCAAATGTTTTTAAACAACAACATAGAACCCTGAGTTTACTATGGACTGTAGTTAAGGTTTGCTTAAGTGAACTCAAAGATATTTAGAAAGTAACCCTATCGTGGGTTCTTCTCCACAACTTCTCATTCACAATGAAAACAACAGCATACCAAACAACGAATGCTAAAAGTTTTATTTAAGAACTGTACAAGCAGGTCATGGTGGCGCACACCTTTGATCCCAGCACTCAGGAGGTAGAGGTAGGAGGAGCGCTGTGAATTCAAGGCCAGCCTGGAACTACAGAGTGAGTTCCAGATCAGCCTGGGTTAGAGTGAGAGCCTACCTTAAAAAAAAAACTAAAAATAATTTTTAAAATAAAAATAAAAAAGAACTGTACAAAGACAAACAAAAAAATTCCTTTCAGGCACTGTATGGCTCATTTTATGGATCACCTTGGCAGGGTCACAAAGTGCCTATATGTTTGGTCAGATATTATACTGGGTGTTTCTTTGAGGGTATTTTAAATGATGAGATTAACATTTAAATCAGTAGAGTAAGTAAAGCAAATTACCCTCCCTAACATGGATGTTTCTCATCCAAACCCCAAGAACTGAAGAGAACAAAAAGGCTGACCTTCCTCCCAACTTAAAATTCTTCCTGCCTATCAGAGTTTGACCTGGACATCAGCTCCTTTCCCTGCTTGGACTTGAACTGAAACATTGGCTCTTCCTAGATCTCCAACATATGCCTGCTTTGTCTGTCTGTCTGTCTGTCTGTCTCTCTCTCTCTCTCTCTCTCTCTCTCTCTCTCTCTCTCTCTCTCTCTCTTTCTACACACACACACAGCTGGTTCTGTTTCTCTGGAGCACTGAGTACTACAGACACTACTGGAAAGAACTTCTGACAGAAAGATCTAGTTTCTGTTGGGATGGACTGTCTTCCTTGCATCTGTAAACTGATGGCTCATATCTCCAGGATGTCAGCCTGCAGGTCATGAGTTGCACCCCTAAAAAAAAGGAGCCTTGAACTCCTGAAGGGCTGGGCCAAGGTCAGAGGGCCAGGTAACCTTGAGTGGGGAAAACTCTACCTCCTGAGGGGGAAGTAAGGAAGGGTTCACTTTCAAGGACACATCTCCATTAGCACGATCTTTTCCTTCCTGTTTGGGGACAATCAAGTCCTCTGTTTTCTGTAGTTCTGAACAAATGATTAGCGGTGCTGTGTTTTTCCCTCCATCATGAAGACAAGGTTCAAAGAAAGGGCGAAGCGGGCTAGAGAAACTGTGGGTAAAAGTATACATATGGGACTTGTCAGTCACGTTGTAGAAGGAGATGACCCCTGCTTCGTAGTCCAGGAAAATCCCCACGCACTTTGGGGACTCTTTCAGGCGGAAGGAGGTCTGGGGGGATGTGAGAGCTTCGAACTCATTCCCACGACTCTGTCGAACAAGCCAGTGACCATTGGCAGGGGAAGCAGTCACCTTCCCTTTCCTGCTCACAGCATCACTACAAACCCCCAGGATCCATTTGGTCTTCTCCCCCACGTATACCTCCCAGTAATGACAGCCAGCCGTGAAGTGCTGGGAGCCCAGGACACTGACAACAAAATCAAATCTCTGCGGGTTGTCAGGGACAGGTCGCTTTCTGTCTCCAAGTCTCACACATCTCTGGTCCTCAGACAGGATCAGTTTGGGATGGGCTGTATCTGGGTCCAGGGTCACTGCCTCTGTGGAAAGTCACAGAGAGGTAAGAAGAGGAGGCTGCATCTTAAGGAGTCTTTGGATAGGTCTGTATTCACTTATCATTAACCCACGTTAGCTAATTGGTTCCCCTTCTCCCACCTCCATACATGTACTAAAACCAAAAAAATTTTTTTTAATCTTTCAAAGGTCACCTGGCAGGGTACTAAGTAAAAGAGGAGAAAAGTTATTTATTTATAAAGCTGCCTTAATCCTTACGAAATACTACCTTTGGATTTTGTTTTATTTTGTTTGTTTGTTTAAACCTGAGATTCACTCTGTAGTCTCAGGGTGGCCTCAAACTCACAGCGATCCTCCTACCTCTGCCTCCCAAGTGTGGGAATGAAAGGTGTATACCACCACACTCCACCTCTTTCTCTGTTTCTTTTTTCTTTCTCTGTTTTTAATGGCCCAAAGGAACCTAATGTTTGACAATAAACCTAGGTTTTTAAGACGATATGGGGGCATACACTTGCAATCTTAGCACTCATAGGGCAGAAAGATCAGGAGTTCAAGACCAACCTCAGGTACATATTTAGTTTGAGGCCAGCCTGGGCTACATGAGACCCTGTGTAAAAGCCAAAAAATAATAATAACAGGGCTGGAGAGATGGCTCAGTGTTTAAGGCACTTGTTTGCAAAACCTAAGGACCCAGGTTCAATTCCTCATTACCCATGTAAAAGCCAGTTGTACAAAATGGCAAATGCATCTGGAGTTTGTTTGCAGTGGCCAGAGGCCCTGGCATGCCCATTCTCTCTTTCTCTGCCTATCTCTTCTCTTCTCTTCTCCTCTCTCTCTCTCTCTCTCTCTCTCTCTCTCTCTCTCTCTCTCTCTCTCTCTGCAAATAAATAAAATATTTTTTAAAAAATAACAGCCTGTCAGCCTGGACTAGAGCGAGACTCTACCTCGAAAAACAAAAACAGCCAAGCATGGTGGTGCACACCTTTAATCCCAGCTCCCTGGAGGCAGTGGTAGGAGGATTGTTGTGAGTTATCAGTCTGAGGCCAGCCTGAGACTACATAGTGAGTTCCAGGTTAGCCTGGGCTAGAGCGAGACTTGACCTCAAAAAACAAAACAAACAAACAAACAAGCAAAAAACCCTAGATGCGTGGAAATAAATTATTAGAATGAACTATGGGAAAGAACCATAAAAATATTTCTTATGAACCTTATAAACAACTTTCATGAATATAGCTATGATATGCTTTTTCTGCTAAGTTCCTGACTTGTAACTCGCCCTGAAATTAATCTTACAACCTTATGATCCACCGGCTTAAAGCAATGTAACCAGGTTTCCTCTGCCTTCGTGTACCTTTGGCCTGACCAGCACAGATGACCAATATTGACACGGAATGTTGAGAAGTTGGCTGACCTGAAGCTATACTCCTTGCCCCATTTCCTCAGTGGCCTGATTAGACTCTTGACCCAGAACAAATGTGCATGCGTGAGAATTGCTGACCATAGCGTTGAAGACAATCACAAAATGCCCATAGAACTGGCATAGATCTGCTGAGGACAGCAGGTGGGCTTAGTGTGATTACATCTGTGAACAGCGTGTGTATGTGTGTGTGTTCTGGATCACCAGCATTTGAGGAAATGGAAGGAGGAAAATTAGCCATTCGAGGCCAGCAGCTATAAGTTTGAGACCAGTCTAGACTACTTGACACCCTGTTCAAAACAACAGCACAGCCCAAATAGTACAGAAGCAAGAAAGTCACAAAAAATGATAAATAGGGCTGAAGAGATGGCTTAGCGGTTAAGGCATCTGCCTGCAATGCAGAAAGACTGGAGTTCAATTCCCCAGTGCCCATGTAAAGCCAGATGCACAAGAGGGCCTATGTGTCTGGAGTTCATTTGCAGTGGCTGGAGGCCCTGGTGCACCCATTCTCTCTCTGTCTGCCTCTTTCTCTCTCTCTCAAGTAAATAAATAAAATATTTTTTAAAATGATGACCAATGTGTTTAGGAAAAAACTCACAGAAGATCCATCAGAAGGTCAAACCTAATATTGATCACTGTTCTAAATCAGGAGAGACTTTCTAACTCGATTTATCTCCCAAAAACCTCAGTGTTAATCTTTGAGTTGGCTGAGGGAACCTAACCTTTTTGTTCAGTACTAAGGGATATACCTTTCAATAAATGCAATCCTTTCCTGAAAAAAAAACATATATCCTCCTAAAAAAATCACAATTTTAAAAATTGATAAACTGATTTGATAAAAATTTAATAATTAAGGCTGGGCATGTGTTGGCACACACCCGAATGCCCAGCACCTGGTAAAATGAGTTACAAAGATCTCAAATTTGAGGCCAACCTGTGCTACATAGCAAGACCCTGTTTCAAAAAAAAAAAATTAACAAAATAATTACAGTCTGCATTCAAATGGAGTGAAATCTAAAGTATAAATTTTTAAAACTATTTTATTTATTCATTTATTTGCAAGCAGAGAGAGATAGGAGCCAGGCGTGGTGGCGCACGCCTTTAATCCCAGCACTCAGGAGGCAGAGGTAGGAGGATCGCCATGAGTTCGAGGCCACCCTGAGACTACACAGTGAATTCCAGGTCAGCCTGGGATAGAGCGAGACCCTACCTCAAAAAAACAAAAGAGAGAGAGAGAGAATGGGCACACCAGGGCCTCCAGCTGCTGCAAATGAACTCTAGATGCATGCACCACTGTGCATCTGGCTTTACGTGGGTACTGGAGAATTGAACTCTGGTTGTTAGACTTTGCAGACAAGTGCCTTAACCACTGAGCAATCTCTCCAACCCTTTAAAGACATTTAAATTTAATTTGCAAGCAGAGAGAAAAAGAGAAGGGGGAAGGAGGGAGAAAATGACAGCGGGCACACCAGAGCCTTTTGCCACTGCAAAGGAACTCCATATACACATGCAACTTCGTAATCCATCTACATGGGTACTGGAGATCCAAACCCAGGATGTCAGGCTTTGCAAGCAAGCGCCTTTAACCACTGAGCCATCTCTCCAACCCTAAACTATAGAGTTTCAAGAAGGATGGGTTCTGAAAGGTGAACTGATGTGGTTGGTTTAACTTACCAAAGTGTAGCCGGGCTCGTCTCCATCCTGAAAGGCAGAAAAGAGAATGGTTAAGGAGGTAGAGAAATCGCCTTCACAAAGTGGGATCAAGACACAGGGAAAGGGCTTCTCACCCGAGTTTGCTGCCGCCCTTTTCAACTCTGTGGAAGAGGAAACAAGGTGGTGAGCTCTCACTGGACATATCGAGACACCGGGAGATGGTATGGGAGTTATAAAGACACGAGAAACTTACTCAGTTCACTCCGGAGCTTCTCTAGAGAATAAAAACAGTTGGACAAGTCAGAACAAGGGCTGCTTACTACCTACCCACAATGCCACAACTGTACCCGCAATGGTGCCCGCATTTGTAGAGCAGATCCTGGGACCTCCCCCTAAGAATGTCTGCCAGGCGGCGACTCTCAGAGGTGGCCATGAGTCCCCAGACAGAGTTCCTAGGGGAACCAGACCTTATCTGAGGGCCCAATAAATAATACATCTCAACCTGTAGGTGATGACCATGGGAGTGTGTGTAGATGTTGCAAAAGAATAAAATTTGTTTGAAACTATTACTAAATCGCAACTAGATTTTGTTATGTATATTTTCTCCATGTAAAATATAATATACAGGGCTGGAGTGATGGCTCAGCAGTTAAGGCACTTGCCTCCAGTGCCTAAGGCCCCGGGTTCAATTCCCCAGGTCCCACATAAGCCAGACCCACAAGGTGGTGGCCCTGGTGCGCTCTCTCTCTCTCTCTCTCTCTCTCTCTCTCTCTCTCTCTCTGCTTGAAAATGAATAAATAAAATATTTTAAAATAAAAAAAAATATATATATATAATATACAGGTCCCGTGTCTTGATCAGTTTTTTGTTGTTGTTGTTGCTGTTTTGTCTGTTTTCAAGGTAGGGATGATCTCACTCTAGCCCAGGCTGACCTGGAACTCACTCTCAAACTCAGTGATCCCTCTGATCCTCAAGCGCTGGGATTAAAGGCATGTGTCACCATGACCGGCTTATTTTTATTAATGTAAAGACTAGGGTTAGGCACATGGCGCTCAGAGGTGCTTGCTTGAAAAGCCTGACAGGCCAGGGTGCAATTTCCCAATACCCACAGAAAGCCAGATGCACAAAGTGGTGCCTGCATCTGGAGTTTAAATGCAATGGCAGGAGGTCTTGGCATGCCCATCCCCCCTCTTTTTCTGATTCTCTCTCTTCTTACAAGTAAACAAATAAGTAAATAATCGAACATCAAAGACTGGTCCTCGTGGGAGAGATGGTGGACAGGCACTACTCCAGCATATTCAGTTAAATAAGGATCCATGTGCTGTGGACTCTGCCTTGGGGAATGTTATACTTGGGTAATAAAAGGACATCCAGAAAGCTTCACCTATAGGAAAGAGGTACTTCTCATCTTGGTAAAATATTCCCATTTAGAGACCGGCCCAGAGTTGTGCAGGGGGAAAAGCAGAGAATGCTTGAGCAAAGAGGCCTTTGAGAGCCCAGAAATTCCCAGCCTCCATGGCTTGGCTCTCCCTCACCTCCTCCCTCACTCCTCCCTCCAGCCTCACAGTAAAATCCAGACATTCTCCTGGCCCAATGCAGAAATGTCAGCAGGAGGAAGCTTGTGCCACAGATACAGAGAACTTACTGAGGGCTTTGTGGAGTCTTCCTAAAAACCAGAAAGAGACAGAGAGAAGAAGAGTGAGTGATTCGCTCCTGAGACCCTGGCAGGCTCACTACATCCATGATAAAAAGGATTGGCCCAGCTCCTCATTTGAAAGGTCAGACTCAGGAATCCAATAGTGCTCAGGTCACTTTCCCAATGACCCAGTCTGCTACAGATTTTCCTTCCTTTTTATCTGTCTGGTTTCATTTCTACAGTCCATCTCTACGTGCTTATAATTATAGTTCATAAGAGTATGTTTTCCTGTTCTTTTATAGCCTACAACTTATCATATCCAGGGTGCAAAAGTAGCTAAGAGCCTAGTGTTGACTTGCTGACATGTCTTTGTAATTCTCTACCGTGATGCCTGAAATAACAATTTCCACAAGTTTGGAGGTCCCCAAAGTTGTTGTTGTTGTTGTTTGTATTTTTCCGAGGTAGAGTCTCTAGCCCAGGCTGACCTGAAATTCACTCTGGAGTCTCAGACTGACCTTGAACTCACATCGATCCTCCTACCTCTGCCTTCCGAATACTGGGATTAAAGGTGTGTACCACCACATCTGACTTCCCCCAAAGGTCTGAAGACCCATGAGTATGCTTCATATGCTTTGGGGAGTACCTGTGGCTTCTCTGAGGGTCTACCTATTCTATATAGTTCCCTTCCTAGCATTATCCCTGCCTGAGTCCACTACCAGCTAAGGATAGGGCTTGGATTGGCCATTTGACCTTGGAGCAATGAAGCAGAAAATGTCACAGCTCCTCAAGAGTTTATGATTTATTACTACCACTTCTACTAAGAGCTTACATTCACCATGTCCTGTTCTTTTATTGACCTAGACAATCAGTCCCCTCAACAATGTGAAGTGCATAAAATCATGACTGTTTTATATACACTGTGAGGTGGGGGGGTGCATGAAATGTACTCAAGGTCATCCAGCTACTAAGTGACCCAGGAGTCAGGAATGAAACTGAAGTCACAGGCCCTCACCATCACACCACACTGTTCCCTTCTGGTCTTGGGCAGAGTGGCCAGGGTGTCTGCAGTTTGGACTCTCCACACTTACCAGCTTAGAGGAGACATAAGAGGGGAAAAGAAAAGGTCCTAACATCATTGAGCTTGGAGCTACTGAGCTGGGGGCATGTCTTCCCAGGTAGACTTCAGAAGCGTGTCTTTTGGCTTACCCTCAGTGGTCCACAGCACACATTCAATTAAGGAAGAAAAATGGCAGTAAAAGAAGAGAGTTCCAGGCACTGGGCTAGACCTCTTTTTAGCACTGAAAACAATCAGGCAAGAGGACTTACCATCCCCATGTTGCATATGAGGGGATCGAAAACCTCAAGGCAATACAGTGACTTATTCAAAAACCAGTTCAGTGGCAGACCAATGAGCTGAACCAAGTGTCCCAACTCTAGACCCCAAGGTCCTTCCATTGTATTACACCACCTGTCTTCACGCCAAGGTGGTATAGATTCCTTATTATCTATTTTATTTTTTGAGGCAGGGTCTCACTCCAGTGAAAGATGACTTTGAACTCACTCTGTAGCACCAAGCTGCAGCAATCCTCCTGCCTTAGCTTCCAAGGTGTGTTAGGCCACCACACCCCTCAAGTGAGGACTGAGATTCTCATGCATCCCACATGGCCTGATTAACATACTTTTTTGTGAAGTTCTTTTTTTTTTTCACAGTAGGGTCTCATTCTAGCCCAGGCTGACCTGGAATTCACTATGTAGACTCAGAGTGGCCTCAAAATCACGGAGATCCTTCTACCTCTGCCTCCCAAGTGCTGGGATTAAAGGTGTGTGCCACCACGCCCGACTAGTTCTTTCTTTCTTGCTTTCTTTCTTTCTTTCTTTCTTTCTTTTTTAGTTAGGAAGCTTAATATCCTTTGAAATGCTTTGGAAATGATTGGTAGAAAGACTGATGAAAGGCATTTGTGGTAATTCAGACTTATATTTTTGGTAATGGGCATCTCCCCACTAATACCACCAACCCCATTGCCCCTTGACACTAGAAAAGAAATTCCAGTATTATGAAGAGACTATTGGTATTTATGAATAAGGAGAAAGAACATTATTTATTCCCAGCCTCTCACACTTCACATGTGCTTACCTTTCTCTCTTGCATGGTCTTCGAGAAGATTTTCTGAAGGAAGAAAAGGAAACACAAATGAGACTCTCTGCCATCTCCTTCAAGTTCCCTGCACTCTTCCTAGTTTTATCTGACCTTGAGCTCGTCCCCCTCTGTTCACCTTCACCTCTAACCCTTGACCTTGTCCCACATCATCTACTCTTGGGACAACAGAAATGGCAACCTGAATTGTCTCCTACTTTCTGCCTTCCTCCCTTTCATCTCTCTTCAACATGGCAGCCAGAGGGATGTTTTCCAAAGCAAGAGTCTCATGAGGATGCCTCTGTTTATTGCTTTGCCACTGCTTTTAAAAGATGCTACAAGCATTTCACAAACTAGCCCTGCCATCTCTCCTGTCGCACATGGACACTACTCCCTGGGATGAGGTCCCCTTCCTTCTCAAGCGGTTCTTTCCGCTGTGGATGGTTCCATTCTCTGTTCACTCGTGACTACTGGTCCTTCAAGACCAACATTACATCCTTAGTCCTCAAGCTTACTTAGTTGGTCACACCCCTCACAAAACTGGGAACTCATTTTGTGATATTTGTGTAATTAATCTGTATAATCTCTCATGCTAGATGGACAATTCTAGACTATTTTGACTTACCATTGGATCCCAGGAATCTAGTATGGTTGAAGGCATTAGGTAGACATTCATTATTTTCTAATGAATAAAAGTTTCCCCATATCTGGCCTACACATCACCCATAGAATATGATCAGGTAATTTCCAGGCACGGGGGCTCACACCTGTCATCCCAGCACTTGGGAGACTGAGTAGGAGAATTATGAGTTCAAGTTCAGCCTGGGGTACAATAGTGAGTTCCAGGCTAATCTGAGCTACATAGCAAGACTCTGTCACAAAGAAACAGAAAAAAAAAATTAAGCAATGTGCTCACAGACAAAAAGCACCAAACATAGCAGAAGGCAAGCTAAGACAAGTATAAGAGCCAATAAAAACTGGAAACAATGGCCATAGATATCATCGCCACCACCCAGGACAGAGAGTGAGGAAACTCTCAAGTACAGAATTTGGATTCATACACACTGAGGATAAGAAATTAACAACCCCCCCCCCACTGCCCCACTCAGGACACTTACCTACCTCCATCGCTTGTTCATAGAGAAGTTTCTCTAGAAGAGGGAGAGGGGAGGGGTGAGCTCAGCTCAGGAAGGGATTCTTCTAATAGGCATTACCCTACAAAGATGGACTAAGTTATTTGAACAGGACTGACCCTTTGTCAGTATCGGTGTGAGACCATGCGAAAAGATTCAGAGCATACTACAACGAGAGGGAGAATTGTTGGATTATGTAACTTTCCAAATCCTTTGCAACCAAGAGTCTGTGAAATGTGATCATTTAATGAGGATCTCATCCGATGAGTATAATTGGATTTCCTGATCACAAGGCTCTAATTTCTTAGTTAATTAGAAAGCTGGCATGACTGCTTGTTGTCTCATTTCTCTGTGGATGAGAATTCACAGTCCTGCCCAAGGCCTCCCTGGAGTTTATTTCATCCCCCTGCAATGTGAGTCCCCAGGGCACGGATTTTCCAGTTTTCTCCTAGCTGATTTACAGGGTGTCCAGCCTATGGGTAAATGCCATGTCTATATATCTACTTCTTTCTGGTCTTTCCCCAGAGCAGTCACGAGCCCCCTTTCTGACAACCTGGACTCCCTTACCACCAAGTTACCTTTTGACCTTCTTTGCTTGCAGATGATCCAAATGCCCAGCCCGATGACAAGCCCCACGACAGGAAGGATAACAGCAAGAGCCACTTCTGAGGAGGAAAGCTTCCCAGGAGATGGGGCTGAAACAGAGACGACCAATGGCCACTCTCAGGGTGACATCTGAGAGCTGCTCCCTGCCTCGGAGGCCATTGGCTCAGGTATATCCAACTGTCTCTACCACCTCTAAGAAGAAACCCCAGCCAAGACTGATGCAGCTTTTTGCTCCTCTTTGGAACTCAAATGTTGGATGACCTCAAAAAGAAGTGATCAGGGCTGGAGAGATGGCTCAGCTGTTAAGGCACTTTCCTGCAGTGCCTAAGGCCCTGGGTTCAATTCCCCAGGACCCACATAAGCCAGACCCACAAGGTGGTGGCCCTGGTGTGCTCTCTCGCTTTCTCTCTCTACTTGAAAATGAATAAATAAAAAAATATTTTAAAAAAAAGAAGTGATCACCCACCATGACTCAGGGAACTTTGCGGGAGAAGGGGCAGAAAGATTGTAAGAGCCATGGTGGGGGAGAATATCCTGAGACATGGCCCCCCTCAACAACAACACACAAAGAAAAAAATGGCTGCTTATTATATAATTCATAACCCCCTATCTCATAGACAGTGATCCACTGAGGAGGTCCCCCAGTGGGATGGGGGTAGAGGGGAAGGAAATGGGGGTACAACCACAAGACTCATGCAATGTATCTAATTATTTACTATAAGTAAGTTTTAGAATACTAATCCTACTACTAATAAAAAGAAGTGATGTGTTTAGGTCTCGGGAAGGATTTCAATGGTCCTGCCTGAAATCAAAGGTTTAAACTCAGCTTCCCAACCACAAATTCACCCTGACCTCAACATCTTTTCCTCTATGGAAGAGTATTCTAGGGACTTCAGAGACTCAAAGATGCTGTCCTTAATAATCACCCATGGCCTCTCTCAAGTACCACCAGCAGGGGCAACACAGGTCTAGGGACCACAGCAGCAGGCCTAAAGGCCAGGCAGGAGAGAAAGGAGATAAAGAAAGAAGGAAGGAAGGGTTCAGGGTGTGCTGGTGCAAGCCTGTGAGCCCAGAGCTTGAGAGAAGGGAGCTAGGACAAATAGTGGGGAGTCCAGGCTAGCTTTTCATTCATTCTCAACCTCTAGGCAGAGACACACCCAGCCTCTCCCAACCTGGTTAGACTCATCTGTAAAATGGGGGAGACCTAGAGATCAGTCACGTTAAGCACTTAAAACTAGTGGCAGTAGTAAGGGAAGATGGGAGAGAGAGAGAGAGAGAGAGAAGAGAGAGAGAGAGAGAGAACAACAGGATTTGGGCTGGAAAAATGGCTCATCGGTTAAGGTACTTGCCTGAAAAGCCTGACACAACCTGGGTTCCATAGTACCCACGTAAAGCCAGATACACAAAGTGGCTCATGCATCTGGAGTTTGTTCACAGTGGCTGGAGGACCCTGTGTACCCATTCTCTCTCTCTTTCTCCTTGCAAATAAACAAAATTTTTAAAAGACAATAAAATTACTCCCAACAAACAGAAGAACCAGGATAGGATGGCACAAATCAGGCTAAATTGTTATAGGAAACGTGAGGGAACTAAATCCCTATCAGTCAGGGGTGGGTGAGACAACCAACAGATGATTTAAAAAATTTTTTTTAAAATTAAAAAAAAAACAACAGGATTAGCAGCTGGCCAGGCCCCTTCTCCACCACCATTCTTTACCATATGACCATATATATATTTCAAAGATGTTTATTTTTTGTTGTTGTTGTTTTTTCGAGGTAGGGTCTCACTCTAGCCCAGGCTGATCTGGAATTCACTATGTAGTCTCAGGGTGGCCTTGAACTCACGGTGATCCTCCTGCCTCTGCTTCCTGAGTGCTGGGATTAAAGACGTGCGCCACCACGCCCGGCTCTCAAAGATCTTTAAAAGACCCTTTAACCCTACTTCCAGAAACATATTCTAAGGAAAATAATCAGAATCGATTCCCAAAAATGTGCAATGATGTCCCTCCATTAGTTACCATTAGTTAAAATATGAAGGAAAATTAGCATTCAGATTCCCAGAGAGAGGCTTTGATTAATTTATATTCAACTGTAGCTACACGGTGACATTCCTGGTAACATTTAAAATGATGTTACAGGGAAATACTTCAGGATATAGCCCCCTCCCAAAATGCTCATGTCATGAGAAGTGAGAACAAACTGAGTGTGAGTGTGCACACATATACACAAACACATCCACACTCCTCACAGATTCATGCACACAGGCACACAGAGGTATACTGAAATGTTAGCAGTGTACCTCTCTACAATTTACAAGGTTATATGCCTTCCTGTTCTGGCTTCTTTAAAATGTTCTGTATTTTTTTCAGGCTTTCTACAATATACATTCTTAGAACTATAATTCTTAGAACTGAAAATAAATTGAAAATTCTTTTTTAATTCATTTATTTCAAGCAGAGACACAGAGAGAGAGATGATAGAGACAGAGAGAATGGGTGCACCAGGGACTCCAGCCAGTGCAAACGAACTCCAGATGCATGCACCACTTTGTGCATCGGTTTTATGTGGGTACTGGGGAATCGAACCCAGGTTCTTAGGCTGTGCAGGCAAGCACCTTAAACTGTGAGCCATCTCTCCACCCCTGAAAATTTTTTATTAAGTTTCCACTGAGGTAAGAGTTCCCTCCAGGCCTCTCAGGTACTTCAGGCCCATTTTCTGTCCCAGCTTTTACCTGTTATGAGCATGGCTGTGGTCTTCTCTTGGCCAAGGACTTCATTTCGGACAGTACAGGATACATTCCCCAAAGTGCTGTCCCTGACTCTGCTGGACACTGCTGTTTGGAAGAGCCCAGTTTCATCGAGGGAGTGGGCCTCTGACAGGGATAGAAGCACCCTGCCTTTAGGGTCTCTCCACTCGGCCCAGGGCTTCGGGAACCATCCCATTGACCGGCACACCAGCTCGATCCATCCAGCATCGTAGCCTTTCACGTGGATGTAAGGATCAGAGCCTAGAACTGGAGAGGAGGAGACAGTGGGGGGCAAAATCAGCCCAGAAGCAGACTGGCAGAGCCTTGCCCTGCCCCCACCCTCCAGTCCTCGTTGCAGCTGTTAACTGAGTGTCCATGTCTGCCATCGCCACTATTCTCCCCCAGTGGGATGAGACAGTCTCCAAATGCATTTCAAAATCCATTCACAGGGCTGGAGAGATGGCTCAGCGGTTAAGGCACTTGCCTCCAGTGCCTAAGGCCCCTGGTTCAATTCCCCAGTACCCACATAAGCCAGACCCACAATGTGGTGGCCCTGGTGTTCCCTCTCTCTCTCTCTCTCTCTCTCTCTCTCTCTCTCTCTCTCTCTCTCTCTCTCTCTCTCTCTCTCTCTCTCTGAAAATGAATAAAGAAAATATTGAAAAAAAAATCCACCCACAACGCTACTTGCATCACATGACTCAGGTGTTTGTGGTCACCTTGTTCCCAAGGGATTCCATGTTTAGAGTCTACCAACTCCTGGGTGTTTTAAAGGCATGTACCCCTCTTTTGAGTATTTCATTAACAATCCAAAGATAAGCAGCTGTAACCACGTGGAGTTGATGTCAAGCACAGGCAAAGGTGGATTGGGTTGGATTTGGGGTAGGCTGAATTTTTTTAAAACTTTTTATTGATCACTTTCATAATTATGGACCGTAAACCATTATGATTCCCTCCCCCCTCATATCTCTTCCCCCTCTCAATTAGACTCTTTTGTTTCGGCGTCATCATCTTTTCCTCCCATGATGTGTAGGTCTTATCAGGCACTGCAAAGTCATGAACATCAAGGCGGATTGGTGTCAGGAAGTCTGTGTTGTAAGCAGACCTACCTTTCCTTTGGCTAGGCTGATGTTTTAAAACCCTGAAGCTAGTTTGAGAGACATCACCTCTACAGTCTTTAAAAACACGGGAACCCAAGGAAGGGACAAAGAAGCAGATCCTTGTCATCACTGGGAATTCTGGCCCTAGAGGACTTTTCCTTGCAGCCCTGATTATGAGTTCCTTGATGATGGAGCCAAGATTTGCGCAGAGGGAAGGTCATTTAAAGGCCGCTGATGGCGTTTATTCAGGACCTGCATTGTCCAGTACTTTCCAAAGTGTGTGGGGAGGCGGAGAGGAGAAACCCTTCCTTGTCAGAAACACCAGTCACTGAGCTGAAAGAATGGACAGGGCTCTGGGAAGCAGAAAGTGCTTTTGCGGGTCAAAGAAAAGTCTAGATGCAGAGCCACTATGTAAGTCCTAACAAAACTCATCCGATCACCACAAATGACCGGGGCTTCCTAACCTGCCACCTGCAGGGTCACAGTGTCCTCTCGACTCAGGTTTCCAACGCGGACTCGACATAGGTAGGGTCCTCGGTCCTCAAGCGTCACGTTGCGGATGCGCAGAGTGAAACTTCCCTCTTGGGCATCCCTCACCAGCGCCGTCCGGCCTTGGTACTCGGGCAGCAGGTCGTCCTCCAGGTCTACCCCGTCCCGGAGCACGTGAACAGCCCCGGAGCCCCGGGGTCCCTGCCACCGCACCTCCTTGGGGACAGTCTCCGGCCAGAGCGGGAGAGGACAGAGCAGCTCGGCTGTGCCCCCTACCCGGGCCAGGTGGGACTTGCTGGCACTCCCTGTGCAGCACCCACAAAGAGAGAGAGAGAGAGAGAGAGAGAGAGAGAGAGAGAGAGAGAGAGAGAGAGGACTTGGGGTGAGGAGGATGCAGAAGAAAGGGCTGCGGAAGGGATGGGGAGGGATGGGGGAGAAAGAACTTGGGAAGGGATGAATGAATGAATGAATGAATGAATGTCAGAACCCTGGAGGAAATAGATCCCCAAAGTCCTAACATCACATCTCCTGACCTCCCAAGCAGAGAAAGATGACAAAACTCCTACCTGATCCTTGAGCAGGCAGCTGGAGGAAGACCAGAGTGAGGAAGCCGCTGAGAGGCCAGGAGCCGGAGGAACTTGGTATCTCCATATGAACTAGGACAGACCCCAGAAGAGAGAAGGCTGGTGAACACGACCTTAGAGAACCCAAGAGATAGGACAGGGCTGAACTCCAGACAGCATAGGCCACATAAGGGCAGGGGCTTCCAAGCCTAGGTCTACTACCTGCCTTTTTGTGACACTGTACTTACTCCTTGTGACATTGTGAGTGAACTTCTCTAAGACTATTCCTTCATCTTTAACGGGCACAGTAGACATGTCTCCTTGAAGGATTATTAGGGAGGAAGGAGGTGATCACACAGAGGCTGGCCTACAGTTTACAAATGCCATGAGTGAGTGATGAGCACAGGCCAGAGGTCAAGCGGGAACTGGCCAGAGCAGGTTTCTTTTTTGAATTTAGTCCAAGCAGTCTTGGAAAGGGCCAGCCGATCTTCATTTTCCACCTGGCCAGGAGCTCTTCCTATAGCATTTCTTTTTAAAAATATTTCTATTTATTTGCAAACAGAGAGAGACAGAAAATGGGCTTCCAGCTGCTGCAAACGGACTCCAGATGTATGCACCACCCTGTGCATCTGGCTGCAGGTGGGTACTGGGGAACTGAATTCCAGTCCTTGAGCTTTGCAGGCAAGCACCCTAAAGGTCAAGCCATCTCTCCAGCCCTCCTAGAGCCTTTCAAGCGGACACATAGGAGCCAAAGCCTCGTGATCCCTCCATTTCATCCTATAAGCTCAAGGACTGGGGTTGGACAGACCTGGGTTTAGGTCGTAACTACACCCATTTCCTAGCTCCATGTCTCTGGGAAAGTTGTGTAACATCTCTGTCCTGGGATTCTTAATCTATAGTGGTGCTTTCTTTACAGCTGAGCAAAGGAGTCAAGGAGAGGATGTGGGCTAAGCCCTGGCCACAGGTGACTGGCAGAACGAGGGCTCAATAAACATGGGATGGTGTTGTCCTTCCTGGGCTGAAAGGGAATAGCCATTCCCAGGAGGAGAGATCACTATGTGTACTAACAAGGACCATAAAGGAGTCCTTAAAAAAAGCTCTGTCGCCCCCTACTTGCTATCACCTGAAGTCTCTTTAACGGGAAGCAGTTTACCATGCATGCCACAGTGAAGATAAGGCTTAAACTCTAGGAAGAGATAAATTCAAGGTGTCACATCCTTTCCAAAGGAGCAGTTCTTATAGAAGTCAGCAAGCCTGATCTCAGAAGGTCATGGCTAGGGTAAAGACGGGACTTGGAGAGAATGTCAAAAGGAGGTGGGGAACTCACATATGAATTTAAGTACTGAGCATCCAATTTTGGTCTTCTCATGGAAGAAAAAATAAATAAATAAGCACACTGAGCCAGGTATAGTGGTGCACAGGAAGGGGGAATGGGCTGAGTGCCAGGTCATCTTGGGCTCTGGGCTACAGTGAGACCCTGCCTCAAAACAACAACAAAAAAGAGCACACAGGTTTAGAAGGGTTTTTTTTTTGGGGGGGGGGTATTTTTTGTTTTGTTTTGGTTTTTCAAGGCAGGGTCTCGCTCTATCCCAGGCTGACCTGAAATTCACTATGTAGTCTCAGGGTGGCCTTGAACTCACAGCAATCCTCCTACCTCTGCCTCCCAAGTGCTGGGATTAAAGACATGTGCCACCACGCCCGGATCATGAGGATTTTTTAAATTTTATTTATTCATTTTCAAGCAGAGAGAGAGAGAGAGAGAGAGAGAGAGAGAGAGAGAGAGAGAGAGAGGGAGAGGGAGAGAGAGAGCGCGCACCAGGGCCACCACCTGTGGGTCTGGCTTATGTGGGTACTGGGGAATTGAACCCTGAGCCTTAGGCACTGGAGGCAAGTGCTTTAACCCCTGAGCCATCTCTCCAGCCCTCATTAGGATTTTTTTTAAGTAAATGAAGAACACTCTCTACTTAATTCATTATGCTTTTTAAAAATATTTTTATTTATTTATATTTTATTTGCAATCAGAGAGAGAGAGAAAGAGAGAGAATGGGCATGCCAGAGCCTCTTGCTATTGTGGAACTCCAGATGCATGTGCCACTTTGTGCATGTGGCTTTACATGGGTACTGGGGAATCGAACCCAGGCCATCAAGCTTTGGCAAGCAAGTATCTTTAACCACTGAGCAATCTCTTCAGCCCTAATTATGCTTTTTTTTTTTTTTCGAGGTAGAGTCTCACTCTAACCCAGGCTGACCTGGAATTCACTATGTAGTCTCATGGTGGCCTTGAACTCATGGTGATCCTACTACCTCTGCCTCCCGAGTGCTAGGATTAAAGGCGTGCACCACCACGCCCGCCTTGCTTTATAATTTTTTTTTTAATTTGGAATGAGAGAGAGACAAAGACCAGGGAAAGAGGGAAGAGAGGGAGTGACAGAGAGAGAATGGGCACACCAGAGTCTCTTGTTGCAAACAAACTCTCCTGATACATGTGCCACTTTGTGGATTTACATGGGGAATCAAATCAGTGCTGGAAGGCTTTGCAAGCAAATATCTGTAAATTACTGGGCCATCTCCCAGCCCAATTGTGCTTTTAGATAGAAGTAGACATGACCCAAGATTCCCTTTAGTGTATTTTAAACATCCCCAAGTAGAAATGCCAGAGAGACCCAGAGCTCCCCACTCAACAAAGTTGCCTGAAAATGAAATAAGAGAGTATGTCTGAGATCTGGACTTGGAGGTTCAGACAATGAATGAAGTGTCTAAAAGCATGGGTTCCAGAACCAGCCTGGGTACCAGTCTTGGCCCTGCCATTTCTTAGCTGTAGCCTTGGACAGGGCAATTTACTCTCCAGACTTACCCTCACTTACACAGGAAACAAAGTCAGTAGACAGTTATGATGAAGATCAGGGAATCATACATGTGGAATGATTTACACCAGAAGCTGGAAAAATTAAACAAATGAAGTCCTTGGATCAGGTTGTCACTCTGTGTAATAGGACAATTGAGATGGCTTCAGGAGGAAAGTGTCCATGAACCGTATCAACAAGAATGGAAAGCAGCCAAAAAAAATGAACCGACCTGGGCTGGAGAGATGGCTCAGCAGTGAAGATGTTTGCCTGCAAAGCCTAATGACCCAGGTTCTATTCCCCAGTACCTATATAAAGCCAAAAGGTGCATGCATCTGAAGTTTGTAGCCTCTGGAGAACCTGGCGCTCCCATTCTCTCTGTCTCTCTTCTCTCTATAGCTCTTTTTTAAAAAAAGAATGCAAAGCCAGGCATGGTGGCGGACGACTTTAATACAAGCACTCGGGAGGCAGAGGTAGGAGGATCACCATGAGTTCGAGGCCACCCTGAGACTACATAGTGAATTCCAGGTCAGCCTGAGCTAGAGTGAGACCCTACCTCGAAAAACCAAAAAATAAAATAAAAATAAAAAAGAATGCACTAACCTAAGAGGTGCATCAAAAGTAAGACGCTCACTGTCTAGTCAGAGCAGCACAAGTCCAGTTAGATTAGCACGTGTCTTCCTTCAAACCATCAAAAATGAGAAAACACAATAATACTCAGAGTCACACATGCAGAAAAGGACTATATAAAGGCACGTGCCACCACAGCTAACCTAAAATTTATCTATTATTAATAAGCAAGAATATTTTTTAAGAGACCATGGTAGGGAAAGAGCAATAAATGTAAAATGTAGCACTGTTACTCTTACAGTCATTCACTATTAAATGAATTTTCAGATTTCTCAGTAGAATGAGACTTCAAACTAACATTAATTAGTTTGAGTATTAAATCATAATATTGTTGAACAGTATTTTGAGGGGGGACTGGCTTTTAGTTATATATTATACAGAAAATAGTAATGGAATCACTCAGTATGCCTCAATTGTGGAAATATGTCTGTAATATTACTGCTTCCCATTAAGCAAATATAACTATATAAAATGGGAAATTTTATTTAGACAGAATTTTTTTTTTTTTTTTTTTTTTTTTTTTGCGGTGCTGAGGACCGAACCCAGGGCCTTGCGCTTGCTAGGCAAGTGTTCATCCACTGAGCTAAATCCCCAACCCCAGAATATTCTAATTAAAATAGTTTTCCAGGCTATAGAGATGGCTCAGTAGTTAAAGAAACTTGCCTGCCAAGTCTAAAGGAAAGGCCCAGTAACCCACATAAAGCCAGATGCACAAAGTGGCACATGCATCTAGAGTTCGTTTGCATCAGCAAGAGGCCCTGAAGCACCCACTCTCTCCCCCTCCTTCTCTCTTGCTCTTTCTCAAATAAATAAATAAAGATTTTAGAAATAGTTTCCATTAAAGAACGTACTATCCTATGGGCTGGAGAGATGGCTCAGCAGTTAAGGTGCTTGCCTACAAAGCCTAGCAACTGGAGTTCAATTCCCCAGTTCCCACATAAAACCAGATATGCAAAGTGTGGCACATGCATCTGGAGTCCATTTGCAGCAGCTGGAGGCCCTGGAGTGCCCATTCTCTCTGTCTGTCTCCCCCCCCCCTTGCAAATAATAAATAAATAAATAAATAAATAAATAAATAAATAAATAAATAAAATTTTTAATTGAAATACCCCCTAATAAATTTAAAATATTATTTCACTTCCTAAAGTTTAACATACATTTGGGGGCTTTTACTGTTCTACTTATTATAAGAAAATCTGAAAATTATACCTCTCAATTAAAGACAAGACATTTTAAATCACTTATAATTTCTCAACCCAGAGATAATTTCTTTAAATTTTTTATGTATGTACACAGTCTTTAAAAATAAAAAGAGGGTCGTAGTGTCTCTACTATTTTCATACCTGATGTTTTTCACCACACAATGTATGGGGCAAGTTTTCCATGCCATCAAATATTCTTTTAACCCCTTCAGTGTTCCAACATGAACCTGTGAGAATGTTGAAAAATAATTCCATTTTCCAGGGCCATGCTGTTCTGAACATTATGACAAGTGACAGTGGACTGGTGGCTACTGGGTAAGCTACTGACTAAGCTAATCTGGAGGCTTAGTCCCTGTGGTGCTGGTGTGGTCCCTAACTATGTGACTGTGCAAATCACTTAAGCCTTTAGGCCTTGAGTTTCTGAATTTTAAACCAGGGAGACTTTAAATTTTCACTGCCAGTTTGCTCTCAAGAAAGGTCAGGGGCTGGAGAGATGGCTCGGCGGTTAAGGCACTTGCCTCCAGTGCCTAAGGCCCCAGGTTCAATTCCCTAGTACTCACATAAGCCAGGCCCACAAGGTGTTGGCCCTGGCTCTCCCTCTCTCTCTGTATCTGTTTGAAAATGAATAAATAAAATATTTTTTATAAAAAAGAAAGGTCAGGATCAGTTTACCCAAGTACATGAAATTACTTGTTTTTCCCCCACTTCGCCTTCAGTAGATATGATCAATTTAAAATTTTTTGTCAACTCGATGAGTAACACAATGTCATTTCTCTGTCAATGACCTCTTATGTAGGTGGTTTTCCATTCCTTGCTAATTGGATGGCAAAAAATCTACACATAGTGACCAATTTTTTGCCCTACCAAGGTTGGAAATATTTTCCCCCAGTCATTTTTATGTTAAGTTTGAAACAATTCAGTTTTTTGAAACTCCTAAATCAGAAAAAAAGATGGCAATAGAAGTCCCCTCGCCAATTTCGAGCAGTTTTGGAAGAACCTACCATTCTCTAATGATCAGCCAGAAATCATACAGCCGAGGGGCCAGCAGATGGTAAGGGCTAATTAAATGGGAGCTGTAGTACTAATAATTATGATGATAATAATAATTAGAGTCTTTAGACAAACCCGTTCATCTTTCTTGTCACTTGTCCCTTTTTGTGTTCCTAAGTGACAGCTAAACGTCCCATTTTGTCCTCTAAGATGTGAGGGGGCTGGGCATAGTGGGGCTCTCGGGAGGCAGAGTTAGGAGGATCCTTCTGAGTTCGAGGTCAGCCTGAGACTACATTGTGAATTATGGGTCAGCCTGGGCTGAAGCAAGACCCTACCTCAAAAAAAAAAAAAAAAGTAGCTGGGCGTGGTGGCGCACGCCTTTAGTCCCAGCACTTGGGAGGCAGAGGTAGGAGGATCGCCATGAGTTTAAGACCACCCTGAGACTACAGAGTGAATTCCAGGTCAGCCTGGACTAGAGCGAGACCCTACCTCGAAAAAACAAACAAACAAAGAAAAGTCAGGGGATTATTTCTCTATGGAACCTGAACATCCTGAGAAATTCAAGGAACTAAAAAGAATGAAGAGAGGGGACTCACCACCTTTGGAATCAGAGACCCTTGTCCCTTAACAGCAGAACTGGAATCTCCAGGCTGGGAACATCTCCTTCCCCCAGGCAGGGCGATTAGGCATCAGGCAAGAGTGTCAGGAAGGGCCACCGAGGTGGGTCTGAGAAAAGTTCATATTCTAAAGACCAAAGCCCCAAGCCAGGGGCTCCCTCTGCCCCACAGTCTAGCTGTCCCTATAAACAACGAGCAACGCCCTGTCTGTCTGTCCTTGATAAAGGAACAGAGCAGCGAGGAGGCTCCCTAAAAGCGAGGGAACCACCTAGTGCC
>PVHP010029411.1:0-22102 GCA_004024765.1 Zapus hudsonius
TCTCTTGCCATGGTCTCATCTTTTGGCCTGCTGTCGGGTGGTAGGGTTATATGGGCCACAGCTCATTCGCTATATCCTGAAAAATACAAATACAATCTCCATTGGAGAGTTAGAACAGTATAGGTTAACAAATATAGACCATTCTGGATTGCCTAGTTTCTATTTTTAGTAGCCTCCCTATCAGACATTCGCATAGTGCGTCTTTTCTTGGGAGCCCAAGAGTATGGGATCTGGTTCCTTTACTTTTAATGTCTGCTTGGTAGATAGTAATTTGAGAGACTGGGGTGGGAGTTTCTAATGCATTTTCTTATAATAAATTTAATAATGTGTATTTTATATTTTGTACATATAGTCATAATAATTTTCTATTTTTGGGTATAATTTATAATAATCTAAAACCATGAAATTAGAATAACATATAATTTATAAGTGCATGCCTATATTGGGATAAGTTATTACAAATTTTATTAATAGATTGAGCTACCAAAGAACCTAAAGTTTACTGTCTTGGACTATGATGTTACTGAGAGAAGCATGTGGTTTTTTAAAAGTATTTATTTATTTATTTATTTAAGAAAGACAGAAGAGAGACAGAGAGAATGGGCACACCAGGGCCTTCAGCTGTTACAAACGAATTCCAGATGCATGCGCCACTTTCTGCAGCTGTCTTTCTGTAGGTACTGGGGAATTGAACTTGGGTCCGGTCCTTAGGATCTGCAGGCAAACACTGAGCCAGCTCTCCAGCTCGTACATGTGCTTTATTCTTATACCCAGCACAGGGCTTGTCATGAAGGTTTTATTTTTATTGTTTTATGTGTGTGTGTATGATGTGTTTTATTCTTACACCTAGCATAGTGCTTGTGATGAAGTATTGTTTATTTTTAGTTTTGCATGTGTGTGTATGTGTGTGTATATGTGTGTGTGCGTGCATTTGTGTGTGTGAGTGTGTGTAATAATAGTGTTGTGCTGTGACAGTGTTCAGCTCCATCCTTCTACCTGGTCTTGCTTTGAGTTGGAATCCCTTTACTGAGTCCAGGGCTTTGGGGTGGGGGGGAACTCTATGACTCTCTGGCCATCTCTGCAGCCCTTGCCATGAAGTATTTGCTGCATGAAAGAATTTGTGAGATACAACATAACCTACCGTTTTCAAGTGGAGACAGCTTGGGAATTAGTAATAAAAGATGGGTGTACTATTTCTTTGTCATTTCTACCCAAGTTATTGTAAACCTCCTCTTGCCTCCCTCAGGTAAACGTGAGGTGGTTCCTCTCAACAGGGTCCTGCTGCTGAGTTGATTTTCGGGTGTACTGATGGCCCTGCCACTTCTGCAGTTTCCAGCAGTGACTGTGGAAGTCCCCGGTGGGCTTCCAGCGCGCTGCACCTCTGGTCCTCAAAGCAAGGCCATCACTCTTGCACTTGTCCCTGCTCCTCCTTTATTCACTTCGCCCCTGAAGTGCGGCCTCTGCTATGCCTGAGTGTGCCCAGGCCTCCTCAGGGACAGTGTCGCTTTTATGGACCGTCTTATGTCCTTGCAGCGAGCTTGTGGATAGACGAGTTCTTCCTTTGGGATAATTCCTTTTCCTTTTCTCAACCTGCACCCTGGGTCTGCCTCCCCCACTTCCATATGTGTTTCTGTTTGCCACCAGGATTGTGCACGCTGGACCCAAGTGCATATTGCTGCAGGGGGGGTGGTGGAAACAAGTGAAGTGGGCAGAGCAGTTCCCCAGGGCTTCCCTGGGAACTGAGTATTCACTCCTCTTTCTGTTCTTGAAACAGGAAACATGCTTGGTATGGTTTTCAGTTTTCCTGTTAGCGATAAGGACCTGCAGGTGCGAGCTACTATTCAGCTCCAGCTAAATGTCCCTGGATTATAGGCCCAGTGGTATCACAACTTCTAATGTTCTCAATAAAATTGAAAATTTAGATTATCTTGAAAAAGCCCTATAGCTGGGCACACCTTTTATCCCAGCACTCAAGAGGCAGACGTAGGAGGATCACTGTGAGTTTGAGGCCAGCCTGAGACTGCACAGTGAGCAGTGGGTTTCAGGTCAGCCTGGGCTAGGGCAAGATCCTACCTTGAAAACAAAAACAAAACAAAACAAAAAACCCACCACCACACTGATGGACAGACATACAGACGCACACATGCGTGTCTGCAGAGGTTTTATAACCTACAAACCTAAACCCTCAGAGAAGCTGTTGGGAAATGAATAAGAATGTTATGCCATCATATCAAGCTAACAGGGCTACTCTAACTTTGTGCAGTTCAGCCAAGTGTTTCTGGTTTCATTGTGAGAAGGGCACACAGGTTGCCCTTCCCACATCCTGGGGCACATTTTCGGTTTTCTGAATGTAACATGGTCCTACTTTGACCTAGAACATTGCATCTCAGTGTGGTCATGTGACCACCCACAGCAGCGGCATTACCTGGGAACCTTCTAGAAATGCTGTTGGTTGTTTGGGGCTCCAGGAACACTAGTGATTCTGAAGTTGGAGCAGCTCTGCCCAAGCCTCTCTGAGGGGGTTCCTCCTAGAGCCAGCCTGCCTCCATGATTCCCACGATACACCTGCCTCCCACGATATACCAGTCTCCTGAGCCGGCTGCAGGAGGATCCCCCTTAGAGATATGAAGGAAAACCTTCCATACGTGCTCTGAACATCCTTTTAATTTATGCTTTAGAAAACTGTGAGTAGTGTTGTGTTTCAGAGTTAGGCCCTTTCTTAAAACTCAGGGGCACAATTTTACTTCTTTATTTCTCTCAGACTGAATTCAGCTTTGCTCTTTGCTTAGCCCCACCAAACTCCTTTCCTCAAACTGGGCCCGAGACCGAAAAGTTAACCGGGTCATCTCAGCATGATCTGAGTAACTTGGTCCTAGAGCTAGTCATAATTCCATTTCGTCTTTTTCCTCTCTCAGGCTCTCCTGTAGTTTGTGGCATCACACAAGTCCCGCTCTCCAGCGACACGGTGGGCAAGAGAAGCTTGCCATCATGATCAGCCTTCTAGAAGTGTCTAGAGGAGAGCGTCCACTGTGTGGTGTAGATGACTTCCTGGCTATCGTCAGGATGGGCCACGTGATTAAAAGGCCCAGTGACAAATGAAACTGTGGGGCTTATAGTTCAAGAATAAGTAAGAACTCCAAGCTGAGCTCGTGTCACAAGCCTGGAATCCTAGCACTTGGGAGGTAGAGGCAGAAGGTCATCCTTGGCTACATTAGGTATTCCAGACCAGCCTTGGCTGCAGGAGACCCTACCTCAAACAAACCATGTAACAACAACAAAAATAGAAAAGATGAAAAAAGAAAGTAGGGGTTTTAAGAGAGCAGAGCACTGACGTTGCATGTGATGTCATCATCCCCCAGCCTGCTGCCCAGTGAAATCACACCCACAATGCCCACAGCTCTTGCTGGTGAAATGCCCCGCCTCTCTTACTGCCTTCAGAACCCACCCTCACTCACAGTGGTACCACACTCGGCTCCCTGGAAGCCTCTGCCCTGGTCACATGAACGTTGGCATGCCAGCTACTTCTCCAAGCCTTCCAGCCTTGTTGGGTGCTCGGCCACTTCTGGAACTCTGCAAGTACCCGGTGGGCCCTGGCGGACGCCCTGTTAGATCTAGACCATCTGTCTGGATAGCCCATGGCTAATGTCAGTGGGAATCCTCTCATCTGAGCCGAGACTTTGTGGACATTCCTTTCCTTTTATGTTCATTCCTCTTGCAGCTTATCTGAAAAAAAAGAAAAAAAAAAAAAAAAAACCCAGGAGGGAGGGGCAGCAGAGCTTTTCCAGTTACTGTATGTTGGCGGACAGATGGAGAGGGCCTTAGGTAGCCCATCACTCCCCTCTGATACAGTCCAGATCAGAGCTGGCAAGCCAGGGGCTACCATGGGGCTGCACATTGCTTCTGTATCACCCATGGCTGCTTTCTGCTTCAGAAGTAGCGCTGAGCAGCACCTGTATGACCTCAAAGTGACAGATACTTAATGCAGATGACACCCCTTCAAGCCAGACCTTCCAACCCAGAGCTCAAGGGTCACAGTGGCCTTGTCCCTGGGTGCGTTTAGAGAGCTCTGACCTAGTAGCTAGTCGCCGTTTACTTCTGGGAAGGACCTGAACATAGAGTAGATGAAGGGTATGTGGATCCCATCTGTTCAGTGGGTAATGTAACTGCTCATCATCCTCGTGTGACAGGTGAGCAAGTTGTGGCTTGACAGAGGATGTGTTGCGTGTTTGCAGGGCTAGGGAAGCAGCCGTCTGACCCCACGGAGTTAGTGAATGGCAAGGTCTTCAGTGAGGAAATGAGGCTGGCGATGGCCCTGGGGGGGTGCTATGCTGGGGTAGGGTGCCTGCAGGAATGGGGTGGAGGTGCCTTTATGTCTTTCAAAAAACAATGAAGGCTCCTTATTTTCACATGCTTCCTGTCCACACACTGAATCAGGAATTCTGGCATAGTGGCAGGCCATTTTACATAATTAAATACTTAATCACCTTAATTAGTTCATCTCAAAGTCCTCCAGTGTTATAACTCTTGCAAGGTTTTGCATTCACATAGCAAATATATCCAGAGCAACACCTGAGGCTGTCCTCTGATCTCCTTCCCTGTGCCTTGTCACGCATGTGCCCCCCCCACAATCCCCCAAAGAGGGTGGTTTAAGAATTCGAAAGCCAAGTCATCTCTGGGCCCCCTGGACACAGCTGACATGTGTCGAGTGATTAGTACACAGGAAGTCAACAGCACACAGATAATAAATTACTTCAGAACGTTCTCTACATAAAAGGAAATCACTTTGTTAAATGTGAAATTTTACACAGCTCCTCTAGAAACTAGAATGCTTCTAACTTGTAACTTGTTCAGCTCATATTCAGATGTCATACAGACGTTTGTTTTTGGGGTGTCAGTGACTTTTACGCTCAAAAAGTCAACATTAAGACTAATGGCAAGTTTCCATTAGGTGTGGAAACCCTCAGGCACTGTGGAGAGCAAAGGCAGTCTGAGGAAAGGAGAAGAAGAGAATGCCTTAGAGCGAGGGCCGTGGTGGCGCACGCCTTTAGTCCCAGCACTCAGGAGGCAGAGGTAGGAGGAGCACTGAGTTCGAGGCCACCCTGAGACTACATAGTGAATTCCAGGTCACCATGGGCTAGAGTGAGACCCTACCTTGAAAAAAAAAAAAAAAACAAAAACAAAAAAAGAGCAAGGTATTAGATAATGGTAGGATTTGTTTTGATTTCAGCCCATGAAAGGGTGGCTGGGAACTCGTCCCTATTGCAGTGTTTCTCAGGTGGCTATAGGAGCTGGTTTCAGATTGCACTATTCCAGGTCAGACCTTCCCAGGTACCTGTCGTATTATTTGTGCAAATAACTGCACCTCTGTAAGCTTCATTTTTCTTTTTTAAAAATGTTTATTCATTTTCAAGCAGAGAGATGAGAGAGAGAGAGAGAGAGAGAGAGAGAGAGAGAGAGAGAGAGAACACCAGGGCCACCACCTTGTGGGTCTGGCTTATGTGGGTCCTGGGGAATTGAACCCAGGGCCTTAGACACTGGAGGCAAGTGCCTTAACCACTGAGCCATCTCTCCAGCCCTTTCCTTGTCTTTATATCAAGAATAATTATAGTACCTGCCTTCATGGGCTGTTATCAGCATTTCATGAGATGATGGTATATACATCAGGTGCTTAGCCCATTGCTCAGGGTCCAATAAGCCCTTTAGCAAAGGTCGCTGTGATTGCCACTGGTAGAACTGAGAACAAAGGTGATATTTAGGTACAATTCAGCAAGCGTAGGCTGCTGAGATGTGGTCTAAGCTGCTTATCTTTCTGGCTACGGATGGGCCTGATGGATTCCTAGCCGTGGCTGGGACGGGGCCCTTTTCACAGTGATGAAATGCAGGAAGCAAGTCTAGTCTCGGTTAATCAGGAGTCTGGCAATCTTCCAGATGTTTATTAACTTCAGACTAAATGATCACATTGCCTTTGGCTTCAGAGACAATATGGTAGGTACGGTTAGTTCTGTTAAAATGTGTGAAAACATTACAGTGGTCAAAGCAGGAAAACACGGGTAAAAGTCATCAGAAAACTAGAGATCCTCATCATTTTAATGTCTTCGAGACCATGGCTAGTGATTATTGATTTGAGACCATGTCTAGTGATTATTGATTAGAAACTATGTCTAGTGGAACAGTGACTTCAGAGTGACCATAATGTGACAAAATTGTGTGGTATCTCACTCCAGTAATCCCAGCACTCAGGATACTCACAGAGGAGGATTGTTGTAAGTTGGAGGTCAGTCTGAATTACGTAATGAATTCCAGGCTCGCCTGAGCCACAGAGTGGGACCAGCCTCAAAAAGATAAACAAAGCAAAACAAACAAACAACAAAAAACCCCAAAACTAATCAAACAAAAAAGCTTACACACATATTATGTATAATAGACATGTTTAAAAGTGTGTGTGAAGTTCAAGAATGAATGGTTGACTTGGAAAATTCCTGAACACATGTCATTATGTTACATTATGTTACTGTTATATCAGTCCATACCTAAACAGTTAAATTCTCTTTTGTTTACATGATGCCACATTTAATTACATTAATTTATTTAAAGTTTCTTATTGATAGCTTCCATGAATATAAACAATATGCTATGATTAAATGTTCTATATTAGTATAGAAGAATATTAAATAAATACTAAATAAATAACATTATTTCTCTAAAGGAAGAAAAACAAAACCCAAAACCCCTGTAAAAGATTCTAGAAATGAATCAAGGAGGTGTGACATCACAGATCTGCAGGGTCACAGGTCTTTCAGGCATGTCATGTGTATAAGAAATAAGGAGA
This sequence comes from Zapus hudsonius, assembly GCA_004024765.1. Classification (NCBI taxonomy): domain Eukaryota; kingdom Metazoa; phylum Chordata; class Mammalia; order Rodentia; family Dipodidae; genus Zapus; species Zapus hudsonius. The sequence goes on from PVHP010029411.1 coordinate 6,830, forward strand.
TTCATCCTAACTCCCAACTGTTCCATTGATGAGCTATGTGAGTCTGGGTCTTTTTTTGTTAATTTTTTATCTATCGTGTGTGTGTGTGTGTGTGTGTGTGTGTGTGTGTGTGTGTGTGTGTGTGCAGCAGGTCTCCTGCCACTGCAAACAAATGCCCACCTGGCTTTATGTGGGTGCTGGGGAACTGAGCCCATGCTGGTAGGTAGGCTGTGCAAGCAAGTGTCTTGAACTATCTCCCCAGCCCCTGGGTCTCCGTTTTAAGTTGGGAGGCATAGAGGTGCCAGCATCGAGTTGTTTAGTGAGCTAAGACGGACACTATATTCTTACAACATGCTTATGTTCTAGATGGGTGCAAGACTAGCACCAGAAGCTTCTAGAGCCCTACCCCACAGACTGTAGCTGCAATGTACCCAGGAGATCCACAGAGGAAGGAGCCAGGCGGGAGGGATGCCGCTCACCCCTGATTCACTTGACTGTGACCTGGGTCTTCGGCTCCCTGTCGCACCGCACCGGGGAGTGGGTTCTCCTGGCTTGAAAAGTAGAGCTAGCTCGCTGGGTCCCCACACAGTAGTCCAAGTCTGCACCATTCGTCTCTCCACTTAGCGTTCTCCATAATCTTTTTAAAAAAATATGTATTCATTTTCAAGAAGAGAGATAGAGAAAGAGAGAGAGAGCGCACCAGGGCCACCACCTTGTGGGTCTGGCCTATGTGGGTCCTGGGGAATTGAACCCCGGGCCTTAGGCACTGGAGGCGAGGGCCTTAACCGCTGAGCCATCTCTCCAGCCTCTCCATAATCTTTGATATCCGCATTTATTTATACCCTTATTTATCTTCCTTCATTTCCTTACTGTTATCTTAACATTCCAGGGGAGATTAGAAATAAAAGCAAGTATTGAATTCGCCATGTTTCCCACAACATTTGTTCCTTTAAGAAAAAACTAACTAAAAAGCGTTAAGACATTTTCCACATATTACTAATGGCTTTTGACATTTACTAAGCATGAAGCCAGCTATGCCTTTCTTGACTCTAATTATATTTTCATCTGATAATATTCACCAGAAGCCATCAATTCTATAAGCCATATTCTACTATGTAAAATGTTATGAATACAAATAATCAAAAATGTCTATTTATTGATATGTTGGCAGTATGAAAAAAATCTCATTACCTCTCCTCAAGATTCTGTGGGGGGGGGCGGTAACTATCACGTAAGCAAGTATAAATGCGCCAGATAATTAGTGCAAGGAGCGAGGCCATAACACTGCTCAGAACAGAGAGATGCTGAGTAGTACAAGGGTGAACTACGGTTTTTCATGAGGGGGTTTGTGAGCACATATACCAAAGATGATTGCAACCAGTGAGTAGGTAAGCATGGTAAGTGTGTGGGAGGCCAGACTGGAAATTCAGTTCTTCTGCAAAGGGAGGGTCCTAACTCCCAGGGATGGCCGGCAGGAGGGAAAGCAGAGGAGACATTTCAGTGAGGAGTTAATCAGCTGGCGATTCTTATTCAGATGTTTAGGAAAGGTTACCTCTTACCGCTATTCAGTTTAAGGCTCAACTTGTGCATTCTTTCAACTCAGTATGCTAATTTGACAAGATTTTTTTTCTTCATAGCAGTTCCCTGATTTGTTCTCTTATTATTTTTATTTTTCCCCCTGGAAACCTTTTGTAGGTCTGCTGATTCCAGCCTTGAAGGTTATTAGCAGAAGCTCACAGTCTAGGGGAATAGAATACTATTTTTTAATTTTGTCAGCATTACACTATTGTCTTTGACCTGTTGATTATGACAAGACCACAGAGGCTCCTAGAGAAGCCTCTTTCCTAGAGTCTAACATTTTGTGAGGTTATTTGCTAGAATATTCAGTTTGTCTGGCTGGATATGTCGTAACACAATAAATAAGAAAATACCTTAAATAAGAAAAAATATGGTTATTTTGAAGACTTAAAGAATGCAGATGATAAGTGAAAATATCACTTAACCCAACTCATGGCACAAATAGAATGAAAAGAACTAATGAAAGGCATTTTCAAAAAATTTAGGCTAACCCTGGAAACACTTTTGAATTATATGTGCTGTTAGAATGATGAGAATCTCATGAGAAATGGGGAAGGGTTTGAAGAGCAAAGTACTTCCGATGCACACGAGCTGGTCGGGCCTGGACAGAGAAGAAGCCAGTGATTTCCTCATCCTTTGCATCTTAAGTCCACTGAGGACAGAAACTGGATTCGATATTTTCTTATGCCTCTGGTTTTGGGTTCTTTGGGTTGTGTCTTTTACATCTAAAAGAAAGAATGAGGGCAGGTCTGTGGTAATGTTCTAGAAGCCCCACTTGCCTGGGACCTTCACTGTAAATAATATGCTTAATATGCTTTTGCAGTGATAAGATTTCCTTTCTACCAGGGACTATATGCTTTCCTTCTAGTTTTATAAGTTAATTTAGAACTACATGTATCTATGTAGTATTTTGCATTTCTTTCTGTGTACCAGGTAGGCTCTTATGTGTGGAGAAAATACAACCAGGAAGAGACAGGCTAGATACTAGAGAAACTGATAGCATAGTAGAGATGCCAGAACCTAATTTATGCATAAAAGCAGTTAATTTTTTAAATTTTATTTATTCATTTTTTCAAGCAGAGAGAGAGAGAGAGAGAGAGAGGAGAGAGAGAGAGAGGAGAGCGCACCAGGGCCACCACCTTGTGGGTCTGGCATATGTGGGTCATGGGAATTGAATCCGGGGCCTTAGGCACTGGAGGCAAGTACCTTAACCGCTGAGCCATCTCTCCAGTCCAAAAGCAGTTAATTTTTTAAAAAAATTAAAAAATATATATCTATTTTCAATCAGAGAGAGAGAGATAGAGAGAAGAGAGACAGACAGAGAGAATGGGGGCTCCATGGCCTCCAGCCGCTGCAATCAAATTCCACATGCATATGTCGCTTTGCGCATTTGGTTGGACGTGGCTCCTGGGGAATCGAACCCAGGTCACCAGTCTCCACAGGCAAGCACCTTAACCGCTGAGCCATCTCTCCAGGCCAAAACAAGTTTTTGTTGTTGCTCATATGGGAGCATTTTGGCCAACAGTGAATCACAGGAAAAGGCAAATCTATCGCAGGCCAGGGACAGGAGTGAGAGTGCTGGTGAAAGTTCAAGGCCAAGGAAGCTAGGAACTCGAGTGGCTATTTAATTACTGTAGAATTGTTTAATTTTTTTCATTTCTTCAAATGTCCTGGGAATACTTGTTAGTTTAACATAAATGCTTTCCATTCTTTACATTTCCCGGTTCCTGGGATACACTGATGGGACAGTATTCTCATAGTCCCGAGTGTGGGAGGAGGGGAATGAGGAGGAGACTCTAGAAAACAGAGGGAGAACACCTGAGTGACACTTGGTCTGCCTTCCTTCCCACTCGATTCAGCCAGTTCCATGCAAAGCCTTGACAGATTACTATGAAAGGAAGCCACCAGTGTACTTCAGGACTCCGTATGCCAAGATCCTTTTCTTAGGAAAGAGAAGTGGCTGTATCCCCAAATAACATCAGCTATAAAACCTGGCATGAATCTTGTTAATTACACCCTTTTCTTGGAGAGAACCTTCTTTGAGGGATACTCACTGGAGTGGAGCAAAGGCGGTCACACTAAAAGTAGAGAAAGCTATAATACCTGGGAGAAAGGCTTCATTCTATCTACGGTTTCCAAACTTGCATGCGTGCAATCAGCTCACGGAAAAGCTACCCACCTCCTCCTTGTAAGCACAGCAGGCAAGATTTAGCCAACTCCGATTAAATGCTTGCTATTCTTCAGCCCTGGGGCTTTTAATACAGTCCAGTTGTAATATCCTGGCAGAATACTAGGCTATCCATGGTCCCCTGTCACAAAGACTGATCCAGACGACCCATGGAGGAGGTTATCCAGCAGAGTGGGGAGGGGAATCAGGGATAACAACTCATTGTTTGCCCACTAAATATTGTAACTTATTATGGACAATAAAAAATATATAAAATATTTATTTATTTATTTGAGAGAGTGAGAAAGAGGCAGACAGAGAGAAAGAATGGGTGCACCAGGGCCTCTAGCCATTGCAATTGAACTCCAGACACATGCATCATCTTGTGCATCTGACTTTACGTGGGTCCTGGGGAATCGAACTCAGGTCCTTCTGCTTTGCAGGCAAGTGCCTGATCACTAAGCCGTCTCTCCAGGGCTGTATCCTTTTTCATAGTGAGTGTCCTTAGTAACTGACTAGAGCGTTTCTCAGGAAGGGTTCTGAAGGATTCCCCATTTTACCAGTTCTGCAGCAGGTCAGTAGACCCTGATTTCCGTTGCTATGGGCATTTGATGGGAGAGTGTGTGAAGGAGAACTCATGTCTGGGCTTCTCTGTGCTGCAGTGAGAAAAGGTCAGGAGCATTCCAGCTGCTTTCTCCAGCCTTTGATACGTTTAGGACCGTAGAGGACACCCACAGGGCTTCAGATCACCAGGAGCAGCTGTGTGTGCCAGGAAACCATAGCGCATCTCGTCAAACCTCACTGGTCTCATCTCAAACATGATAGTAACAGCACTGACTTTGCAGTGACGATGCGACCATCGGATCACACGCGCTGTGCAAAGCACACTTAGGAAAGGGGAACAAGAGCTGCTGGGAGTTAAGGAGAGCACGGGTTTCCGTGTGACAGCCGGAAGTCCGTTATTGTCAGGACATCTTGATGCTACAAACTCCAAAGAGGTGGCTTAAAGCGGTCCCACTTGGCTTTCCTGTTGAGAAACGGAACTTTCCTCCCTCCTGTCCTGTTTTCGGGGCTGGTGTGTTATCACTGAGGACAGGCGCTGGCCGTGATGGCTTTGCCATGGACTTGACGATGGAAGGCTTGGCTTAACCAGGAATGGACTGAAAATCTATGTGTTCACGTTAAAGGAAAAATTAATTAATGTGAAATTTCTGTGACACAGAGGCAAAATATTTGCTTAGACAGAATTAACATCGTGAGTCTACCACATGAGGTTTTCGGGAAAAGGAAACTCTCGAGCTTTCGACTTGATTCGTGATAGAAAATAATTAGGTAATCTAAAATATGTGGAATTTTTTTCTATAAAACCCACTAATGTAGAACTATAATAAAATTTATTTAAGGCTGAAATTTTCAGAAGGTTAGAAAGAACTAAATATAAAGAGAGTTGATACCAAGTTGATTCTGCTTTTCGTATGTCTGCAAATGCAATTGTGATGGGTAAATATGGAACATGTAGATGGTACAATACACGGTAAAGTCAGATACACACGATGTGTTGATTAGGACCGTGATTAAGCTTAGAACATCCTCCCACTCCCTGTGCTTTGGGAGCTAGTGTAACGGGGACTCGTGATCTAAGTTAAGGTTGTCAAAGAGTATTTGAATCAGGATCTCAGAGAGCCTTAAGACCTGAGAGAGACAATTGCCTCCAATAAAAGGAATTCATGGGTGTGTGGAGTATTGGGAATCCAAACTCAGCTTGGGAACCCCATGAGCTCAAAACTATTTACTGCCTCCTCTTTTCTTTTTCCCTTCCTCCCCTTTCGTTCATTTCCATCCCCCTCTTCCTCCTTTTCTTCCTCCTTCCCCCTTTTTTTCCCTCCTTCCTTCTTTGCTTTATCTTTAGCTGTGATGACATATAGTAGACATGCTCCGAAGCGCCCCGGCTTCCATCACAAAATAAACACCTGTACTTTGCTCACTAAGAAAGGCCAGAACTAAGAAGCGATCACTGAGTCACCCAGAAAGCATGGAACGCCTCTTAGTTCAATCGTTTAAAGTTACAGAAAAGGGTCCATTTTGTTGTCAAGTCCAGTTTTCAAAAAAGCGTGAGAGTTAGATTTCAAGATGCATTTAAAGCACTGAATAGTCACTATCTGACAAGAATCATCACATGGTGTTTATTTTTCTGTCATAAATCCAATGTTTTAAAAAGCTTTCCTTGGTTTCTGAAGAATGAGTGTGATCATAAAGGGAATTTACTTTCAGCTAGCAAAGTCATTCTGTCTGGAATGAACGATGAAAAGCTTGTTGCTTAGCTAGTGTTCATGGGAAGGGCTATTTATGCGGTGAGTTTTAAATAAGGCCGTGTGCTAAATACTCTATTTAAGGGCTTCGGAAAACTGTGTAGCACAGCCCCAGGACACTAGGGCTCTCTGCAGAGGTCTCGAGTTCCAGCCTCTATGTTCCGTAGGCTTGTCTGTGGCTTCTTTTGAACCAGAGGGACAGAGGATCTGTCAAGCATTTATCTTACTTGTGGCTTTACCTTTTGTCTCTATTTTATCAGAAAATATTGTTTAAAGCTTTGATTTTTGAGATTGATCTCTTTTCACCCAACTTAGGACTCTTATTACTATAAATGACTGACATAGAAAGCCTGCTTTAGAAAAAGGTGTGGCAAATAAAATTCCATATCACTAACAACCACTCTGGCTTCCACTGACCCTGCTCCCATGGTTATCGCTCCACTCCAGACCCCCTTCAAGTGGCCAAGATTTTTCTGCACATTTGCTATAAACTGGCTCCTGTTAATGTCTGAGGCTTGAGTTTTCTGATAAGTAAACCTTTTATTTTAGAACAGTTTTAGTTTCACAGAATTCTTTCAACGATAATATAGTGGGCTCTCCTATGACCCATACATACTGTTTTCTCTTTAATTAACATCTGATACTAGCACGGACATTTGCTCTGCCCATGAACTAGAGTTGGCCCATTACTGCTGACTCCGTTCGTGCTGCCCCGTGGGGCTCCAGCTTTCCTGCGGTGGCTTTGTGTTCTTGGGTTCCATCCAGGAAGCCATATTTGATATTTATTGTCACATCTGCTGCCACCTGCTTGGCTGTAACAATTTCGGATTTCTCTGCTTTTGATAACCTTCACGATTGTAAGGATACTGGTTAGGGCCTTGCAGAGTTGGAATCTGTCTGGTGGTTTCTTTTGGATAAACCAGAGGGTTGTACTTTGGGGAGGAAGGTCACAAAGGGACATTGTCGTTCGCATCTTGCTGTGTTGGACACACGCCATCAGCATGACCAAAAATGGCTCTGGTCAGTCCTGGTTATTTGGCTTGAGATGTTTGTCAGGTAATTTTATATTTCCTGAAGACCAACCACACATTTTAATGAGTATGTTAATAGCATTAATATACTCATTATAATGTTAATAACATTAACATACTCATTAAAGGTACATGGAAGCTACCTTGGACTGACTTTTTTTTAATTGGAGAGGTCATAAATACTGAAACAGAAATACTTCTGGTGATGAAGAACATCTTGTCTCTTTTCCCGTGTTGCAGGTGGGAATGAGATCCCGAAACCAGGCTGGAGAAAGTTCACCTAACGGGCACATCTCCTGCCCTAAGACCTCCATCATCGGCAATGCTGATGATAAAAACCTCTCAGAAGATGCAAAAAAGAAGAACAAATCAAACAGGAAGGAGGAGGAAGTCATGGCTTCAGGAACTGTCAAACGGCACCTCAAGATGTCTGGGGAGAGTGAAAAACAAGCCAAGAAACCTCTGGAGTTGTCCAAGGAGGATCTTATCCAGCTCCTGAGTATCATGGAGGGGGAGCTTCAGGTAGAGTCAGCTTCGTCAGTGTGCGCTTCTCGTTCTATGCTGGAGAGTAAGCCCACCCTCCTAAGCCCACCCTCCTGAGTATCATGGAGGGGAGTGGCAGGGAGTCAGCCCACCCTTTACTGGGCTCCTAACTTCTCAGGGAAAGGGGACACAGCTAGCTTATTTGTGTCCACGTGCTGGTGTCTGGCACAGGTTTGTACAAAATAAGTGTTGCTCAGTGGATGATGAAAGAATGGTTGTTGATCCAACTTCAATCTTATCTAGACACATAAAGTTTCTTCATGATATAATTTGGTTATAATTTAACACAGATTCCCACAAGTAGGATCTCATTGTTTGTGCAGAAAAGTCATGAATATAAAATGGAGACACTGGTCACTTTTCTTCTAGAAGGAGGTATTTATTGAAGTGATCATTCCTGCTTCGTCCTTGCTTTGACCTTGTACTGTCACAGGAGGTGAGATGTACAGCAACATGCAAACCATCAGGTTGTGACAACCTAATAGTTTCCCCAAGCCTTTTCCATTCCATTATTTCATTTGATCTCAATAAAATGTGGGCATCATTATATATAGTCCATAAATGAAGGCTGAGGCGCAAAGCCAAGGTCCTGATCTCATCTCCCTGGTCCCTGGCCCTGGATCTTTCTGCTTTCAACCCCCACCAGCCTTATCTAGTTGCTCCCTCCCAGAAAGTCTGTGTTTTAGGGATTCAGGAAGCAGTTTACATTCCTTTGAGATTCTGAGCTTTAGACAATTGAATTCCTGGCAGTACAGAACAATAAGTTTTTTTTTATTGGGTGGGGGACAGGATGACTTAAGAATGGAGTTATTGTTTTCCTTTCTGGTTTTCTAAGGATTTTAGGTTGCAGAGCCTCTAAGGGAACACTAACAATTGCATGAGGTGAACCTCGCTGTTAGCCTCTGAGAGGCCATTTGCAGCCCACCCTAAGCTCATCTGTGTGTATGGTGTGTTTATAAAGTAGGACGCCTCTGGGACAAAGAGAAATAGAAAACATGCAAAACTCTAATTTGTTAAAAGCAGGCAAACACTCAGAGTAAAAAATCACATTTGAGTTTCACAGAAAAAGATGAAATTTCCCAGAGCACTGCCATTACTAAAAATATCATCACCACTCCCAGAAATGTGCTCATTGTTTTGTTTGTTAGCATTTATTGAATAAAGATGCAGACTTACTCCAACCTGTGAGCTTTCCCCAGGCAACACAAGGGTACCTGTGGGCTTTGAAACTTCCCCAAAATGATGCCTTCTGCTCACTTCTCTGTAGTCAGATGTGTTGGCTTTGGTGAGCTGTGGCTCTAGAGTCTTTTCACAGGAGGCCGTAATGTCATGCGGGACTCTAATGTCATTGGCTTTTAGGTGCATTGAGGTGCTGCATTTGGCTCCTGATCCATGTACAGAGGTCGCACACTAGAGAAATCGAAGAACTCAACAGAAGTCTCCAGGGAAATGTGTTTTGCTCTTCACTCTGGTTACAAATACAGGATACCTCCCTTACGTGGATTCCCAAACAATTCTAAACAAGGAAAAAGTGCACAACATTATTTATGGAGGAAGTGGGTGAAGGGAAAAGAAGCGAAGTGCCTGCTATTTTAAAGAGCTCCCTGGGGAGTAATCTGCTGCTGCCACCCGCACTTGGAAATGCGTGTCCCTCTGCTTAGCAGACACTTGCTCTCTGTTCACATTCTCACAGCCGGAGGGTGCTGAGGCTGGGTGGGTGCATGTGTGAGTGAGCAGGTGAAAGCGTGGTTGTGTGCTAATTGCCAGTCAAGAGAAAGGATGAATCTTCTGTCTGAAAAGCTGGGGAAGAGACAGAAGTGTGCTTTGTGAGGTAAATGACCTTCAGCTCAGGTCTGGAGCAATTCGAACACTGTGGACGAGATCTCCAACCTGCTGCTCTGCCATCATGGGCTCAAATGCCCTCCGGAGATGATATTCCAGAGACTGTGAAGCAACTTAGAGGTGACTTACGACTCTCTTGCCTTTATGTCCCGCATGATGTGACCGGCCTAAAGTGGGCTAGCTAGCGACCTCTCTGCAGTTGGTATAGATCAAAACTCCTCCTAGTCTTCCCTTCCGTTCCCCGGGCGTTTCTTTGGCCTCCAGTATCTCCATCATCTAGATTCATGCTGTAAGCCCATAAACCAAAGACGTTTGGGGAAAAGTTGAGACTCTTGGAATAAGAAACAGTGAAGAAGATCGCATTTTCATCAGAGATGGAAGGAGATCAGAGCTCTGAAGTCCAGTGTGTTGCCGACAGTAAGAAAAACAGGGTGGGGAGGGGGTGTGTCATGTGGTGGGCACCACACGAGCCTAGGAACAAGGAAACCTTGGGAGACCACATTTATAGGCATTTAAACAGAAGTCAACAGAAGTCAGGTGCTACCCAGAAAAAAGGTATATATTATGGAGAAGACAGGGAAAATGGTGTCTGCTTGCAGGAAGGCAGCCTTGGAAGTGGCTTGGGGAAGGAGGAAACTGAGGCTTCTTCAGGCTTCCTCACTAATTTTCTCCTCAGAATCTCTTTTGAGCTCTCTCATTCTCTCCAAAATCATATCCAATGTTGCAGATACTATAGACAGCTATGTTTTATTTGGGGGACATGGCTTCCTTGCCCCTTTGGGAATATATTATGTGATCTATGGGAATTTGTTGACTCAACATTGTAAACAGCATGACGTTTATTGCTGACATTGGTTCTTGTAAAACTTGTGATTTTCCTTCTTTCATTGCCTAATCCAGGCTGTCGTAGTCAGCCACGCCGCTGGGATGAATCTTCAAACCAGGCATAGTTTATGGGAGGAAAGGATTTATTGAAGCTCCAGATCCAGGGGAAGCTCCACAGTGTCGAAAGAGGCAATGGATACTTAGAAATGGAGTTGCCCCTACGGGGGATTTTTTGCACTTTAACAGTCTTGCTTAGAACGGGACCTTGTCTTGAGAAAGGCATCTTTCTAACTTTTGTGCCCATTTCAACCCACGCAGGCCCCTGCCTGAGCACCTGATGGGCCAGAGCAGCGTGCACGGAAGTAGCCATGCTGGCTTCTGTTCTTCCCCTTCTGTCCTTGACCGCATCCAGTATGAAGTGCTTTCTAGTAAATTTGAACATTTCCTACTTTCTAGGTGAAACACTGGTTACATATTTCCCAGACTAGATGGAGAGTAAGGGAACTGTACACTCATACCATTAGTTGGGCACCATGATTAATTTTCCCATGTATTTATTCAAAACTAGCACTTTCCAAAAGCATGGCTTTACTAAAAACAACAGAACTTCAAAGATAGTGGAACTTCCATTAAAAAACCAGAACACGAAAGGCTTGGCAAAAGTACATTCTGATAAAACAATTCAAGAACAAGACAAATTCTTTTCCTTGATGCAAGAAAAAAAAAAAAAAGACCACTTTTTATCGTCAGTTCCCTCGACATATCTACTTGAGTACATTTTAGGGGAAATCTCTGATTGGGTTTCGTCGTTTCTCTCTCTGTTGTTAGTTCTCTTCTTCCTCTATGTAAGGAGACAGAAAACCAGACAGCACCAATAGCAAATGCACCTGCAATCCACTGGCCTTTGGTGCCCTACAGGTGAGGTCATATTGTTCCCTAGCTTCTGTCTGTGGGACATCTTCTGTCTTCACTTTTTCCTCAGCAAGAGTTCATTCTTAAAACTTTAATGAATAAATAATTCAAAACTGATTGTTCTTATAATATTAAAAATTATTGGGCTGGAGAGATGGCTCAGCGGTTAAGGCACTTGCCTCCAGTGCCTAGGGCCCTGGGTTCAATTCGCCAGAACCCACATATGCCAGACCCACAAGGTGGTGGCCCTGGTGCGCTCTCTCTCTCTCTCTCTCTCTCTCTCTCTCTCTCTCTGCTTGAAAGTGAATAAATAAAATATTTTTTAAAATTATTATGGAAGAGGTCTGAGGAATACAAATATTAACAATAACACTTGTAGCTAAAATTTGATAAGCTCCTATTATGTGCCAAGTGTGTCCCCCTCCTGAGTTCCCCCTAAGGCAACAGGTATTAAGGAAGTCATAGAGGAGCTCATGACCTGGTGGCATCAATGAGAATGTATAGGAATTGGGTTTGTTTTGGGGAAGAAGTCTCACTGTGCAGCCCAGGAAGCCTTAGCCTCCCAAATGCTAGAATTACAAGCATGAACCACCATACCCAGGAGGAAGGAGTATTGTACAGGGAAATTTCAATCCGAATTATGGAAATACAGAAGAGGGAAATGAATAAAAGTGTAACTAAAGAGACATTGAGGAATGGGCAGCTTGGGGTAGAGAGAGATGAGTTTGGGGGTTAACATGACCTGGACCAAGCTCAGAACGATTTGAAAACATACGCCATCTTTATGAGTAGGGCCTGACTTCGGGGCTGGGGATATAGCTCATTGTTTGAGTGCTTGCATAGACTTCTCAAGACACTGGGTTTAATCTCCTGTACTTTGAGAAAAAGAAAGTCTGGTTTAAGTGGAGATAAAAATTTATTCCCATTTGGAGATTCATTATAACTAAACTTTAAAAAGTTAGAAGGTGGGCCTGGAGAGATGGCTCAGAGGTTAAGGCGCTAGCCCGAAAAGCCTAACAACCTGAGTTCAATTCCCCACTACCCACATAAAGTCAGATGCACAAAGTGGCACATGCATCTGAAATCCATTTGCAGCAGTTGGATGCCCTGGTGCACACATTGTCTCTGTCTTCTATCTCTCTCTGCTTGCAAATAAAAATAAATAAATAAATAATAAAACAGTCAGGAGGCGTCTGAATCCCAGGGGAGCTGATTACTGCAGCAGAGAAGTCCGGGTTGTTGAAAAGAATAGCATAGCATTTCATGAGTCAAATTGGCAGAAAGATCCAGTTGAATAGGCCCAAAGCTCATTTCTCTGCTTTGTGACTCAAGCATTGAAAACGCTCGCCAGAGTGACTTCATCAACTTTAAGTCAGTTTTCAGTGAGTTGAGAAAGGGAAGAGAAGTTAAAGGAATGAAGTATTGAAAATCTAGGAATTTAGAAAAATAGAATTTTTTAAACAACTAACTAGATCTGAGATATAAACAGAGAGGGAAGGTGATAGAAATGCACAGAGACAGATGAGAGAGAGAGAGCCATAGAAGCCCATTTCTCCCTTCATTAGCTGAGCAGGGAAGCATTGTCTCATACAAAGTAGGCCCTTAGTAAATACACACTGACCTCTTTATTTGAAATTATTATGTTACCTTCCTCTGTTTTTGCGCTTTATGGAGGTGGTTAACACAGTGTGACTCGAATGCCACATATACAAGGAAAAGGGATCAGATTCCAAGGCTTCTTGGTTGGCCTTATTGATGTTGTCTTGGGGCTTCTGGTTAGTCCCCGTATGTATGAAGGAGGCATTTTCAATGTGATTACTAAACTTAACTAACACAGATGTGAGCAGGCCAATGGAAGGATAATGAGAAGAGAGCTGGGAAGACTGGAGGTTGATCTATTTGTGCATTTGTTTCTAGGAGGCACAAATTTAACTAATGCAAAGCCGTGGGGCTAGCAGTAAAGGCATTGGAATTCATGATGTCAAGGAATGGTGAAGGATCATTAAATGTCTAAGCCTCCTCGGATGCTGGTAGGTCTTGGGAGGGAGAGAAGGCCTGGATCTTTGAGGGTTGGGATCAGATGGTAAGGGGGTGATGGCTGCAGACTCTTTTTGTAAAGGATTTCTTGAGATCATGTTGTTGCTTCAGAATTTTCAAGACATCCTTACACTGGACTAGGTTGAAATCTGAATTCTGGGACTGGTTTCCAATTATCTCAGCAAATCTCCAGCATTCCTTTGAGGCAGTCCCCCCCCCAGCTCTGACACCCCCTCACATTCAATACATTCACATTGAATACTATCACCATTACAGTGGCAATTTTTTTCTTATTTTTCTCCCCTTGAAAATAGTTGCAAAAGAGCACTTGGGTGTCTGTAGGAAAACCACAGATGTGTGTGTGTTTGCCTATCCTATTCTCTTGTGCCAGTGAATATTTCTTTAGGGACCACTGAAGGCTTACCTCCCTATGTATGAAGTGTCTTCTAATTCCTTATCATGAAAATCTTGCATTATTTTATTATGTGTGAGCCATAACATCCCATATTACACATTCAATAAGACTTACATTTTATTACAATAATAATACTCTTGAAAGGGAGATGATGTCTTCTGCCTTTGTATCTGCTTTGCTGTATTTAGAACAGGGGAAGGCATGTCACTGTCCATTGGTGACTGTGAATAATATCAGAATGTTCTAGTATGTTCAGCGAAGCATTCATAAGATCAATTTTTAATGTCTGCAAAACATTTTTAATTATTTAAAGTATAAATACAATTCTGTTTTTGAATTATCAGTAATGGTCACATATATTTACAATGATGTTACCACCACAAATACTGTGATTCTAGGGATTTTTTGTCATACTTGAAGAACGGGAGATGACCTTCTACACTGCTGCTGACGATGATAATAGGTTCAAATGGAATTACCTAGTGCAACCAAGCACAATGGCATTATCCTAAAGGGGTACAATTTATCACTTTTTTCTTTAGAGAGAGTTTTCCCCCCAAATGAGTTCCATCTGTACACAGTGAGGCCTCCTGTAGAATCCCTGTGCCTCTGGAGAAGAGGCTTTTAGTTACCCTCTGTGGCTTTAACATTGATGACTCACCTGACTTAACATGCACCATCTTTAGAGTCTTGGGCTGAGGTCACCCTGAGCAAGGAAGGCTGCCCAGTGAAACCACACACGCCTGCAATGATCAGCGTGCTGGGAATGGCATGTCTTTGCTAAGTTTAGGAGGCAGCAAAGAGCAGGTTGCTGTCTGATTGAAATCAGGACCTGATCTGATTCTTTGTGGAATACAAAGCCCCGAACCTCATGTGTCCGGCAGCATTGCCTGTCTTTTGACAAAGAGCTTTAGTGTCTGTTTTCACTGCTTCTGGCCCAGCACTTTCTCTGCTCCTGATAGAATCAGAAAGCTACTTCTCTGCGGGGCCTATAATACAACCACTGGTAGTACGGGGGAGAACTTCGGTTTTATTGAGAAATGTTTAAAAAAAAAGCACTTGCAGAGAAAATCTCCTACAAAAGAGTTTTAAAATATTTTATATGAGAGAGAGAGAGAGAGAGAGAGAGAGAGAGAGAGAATGGGCCACCAGGGCCTCTTAACCACTGCAAATGAACTCCAGACACATGCATTACCTCGTGCATCTGGCTTTACGTGGGCACTGGGGAATCCAACTCGGGTCCTTCTGCTTTGCAGGCAAACGCCTTAACCGCTAAGCCATCTCTCCTGCCCAGAAATAGGTATGTTTATTATCAGATGGGTCCTAGACATGGAAAAACACTAGTAGGAGTAATCAGGATGGAGTCTTCTCCCTCAGTGGCTACGGCTGCATTGCTCCCAGTGGCAATGACCTCAGATCGCTTCAGTAAACCAGAGTAGACGCAGATTCCCACCATGTGCAAACATCTCCAGTCATCTGCTGCACATGCGCAGTGCTATGACAAACAGACCTGTCAGGCAGACGTCAGGGGAGACGGTGAGCGGGGCCCATGCTGCCCATGAACTTTTGGTGAAGAAAGAAATGGTCTGTACTTGCCTTGGCCTACACGGTAGTCACTTGCCACACGTGGCTTGC
>PVHP010029412.1:0-22218 GCA_004024765.1 Zapus hudsonius
GTTACCCACCACATTAAAACAAAAGTCTGAGATGGGGAGTTTCAGATAACTGAATGTAAATCCTTTATCAGATTTTAACTTGTGCAGTACTTGAAGTGAAACACAATGAAAACTTTAACAGAAATTGTCTCTTAATACATTTACAGTCTTGTATTTACAAGCTAAATATATATAGGAAATCACAAATAAATCCCTTTTACGTTTGAAAAAAAAAAGAATGTGTTCTGGAGTCAATCAATTTTGGTTCAACATAAGCCCTTAGTCCTCAGTTCCACCTCTTATATTAACCAACACAACTAACCCTGTGTTGCTAAGCAGAATGCTGATAACCTGTAGTTTACACAGAGTATTCCATATGGATATTTTTTCCTTTTAAAATTTTCATTGAGTCAAGAGATTTAATGTTCTTGTATTGAGCACATGGAATAGGGGGTAAGGGAAACAATTACCCCCTATGCTTTTGTTCCTGTTTAAGAAGCCTAACCTCTTGGGAGTTATGAGTAAGAAATTTGACCATTGCAATAAGAAAAAGCTTCCATGCTCCTATTGTCTATTAATATTTTATTCCAATAAAACTTAATATTATAGCATTCAGCAGGCAGAAAGCTGGCATGTCATATAATTGCAAAAGTAAAGTAGAAAGACTGCTTTGTAAATTTTTACAAACACCTGTTTAGCAAATGTGATGTGAGACATATTCTGATTTGGCATTTGACTTAATAAATTAAAAAGTTTAGAGTGTCATATATTAACCAACGACATTCTTCAATATTAAATGACTCCAAAAAGCTTTCATAATTACCTATAACCAAACTAAGGTCAGTTTTAAGACATATGTGTGAGTCTTCATAAACATCTGTATATATTGTAAAAAAAAGCACAATTTTGAATGTTTAATGATAGTCATGTATTTCCAAACAATATCATTATTTCCTCTGTGGAATACAAAATTTAATAGATAATTGGACCAATGCTTCATAAATTGCCTTCCGTGAGTTCCACATATGAACTCAAGGAGCTCTTGGTAAGGAACCAATGCATATTCCTGATGAAAGTGTAAAAATAGTAATTTCACAGTATAAAAAATGATGCAAAAATGAACTTGGAAAAGCAATGCAACATAACACTGGGGAATGAAGGTCACCTTCCACCAAACTGGATCATCTTCAGGTTGTGAGCCATTCCTCTCATCAAGAAAGGACTCCACTCTTTTCTTTAGGTCTCGTCTCTTGTAAATCCCCTTTTCTTCTTTACTTCTCTTTTCCTGAGCTCTCCTGTTTTACATTCTTTAACTTCTTTATAGTATTAACTATTTTCCTACCAGGTGTTCTGCATAGTTTTATATTGTATATGACATAACGTTTTTAGTTAAAAAATACTTTGCATCTGTTATGTAGTTAATATATATATATATATATATATATATATATATATATATATATATATATATATATATCCAAGTATGCTGTGTTTTAAAAGTAACTTGCACATAAAGCGGTCAAAACAAGTATTCATATTGTAGAAATATTTATCCTTCCTTAGCCAAGGATATAAAAGAAGTCTTAATTTAAATACATAACATCAAAGTGATGTTTCCTGTGTACCACAGAGGTAGTACTTCAGGAGGATGTTTGTTTAGAAACACAGTAAGGATGTCCTCAGGTTCATGAATGAGGCTTGAAAATCCTAAAAATAAATAGCATTAAACCAATGAGCAATCCAATCATGATAGTTCTTCAGATTGTGGAAGAATCCTGATCACACACACAAACACACACACACACACACACACACACACACACACACACACACACACACACTGCTATTGCTCTCAGAATATTGTCTTTTCTTTGGCATGAATCATTTAAATTATAACTGGACTATTTAATGGCATATTATCCATAACATCAATTTTGACACAATTTTTAGTGAGCCCATTTATCTATGAGTTCATTTTTCATCCAAGATTTGCTTTCATTGCTCTTTACTGTAGGAATATTGGTTATCATCCTGTTTTTGTAAGCATGTTGTCTGACCAACCTGTAAAATCATTCAGTATTTCTGAATAGCCAAAAAGACTGAACAATAGATGATCACCAGCTTTGAGTTTGGTATGATTCTGGACATAACCTGTTTATATCTCTCAGGCTACATTGACACATATTGCTCTCCAAACAGCATTTCAGGAACCATGTGCCTCTTATGGAAAGAGAATGCTCTGCAATCTACACTGTGATGGTTTGAATGTAAATGGGTGTTACCCACAGATGCAGGTAATTTTTTTTTTTTTTGGTTTTTCGAGGTAGGGTCTCGCTCTAGCCCAGGCTGACCTGGAATTCACTCTGTAGTCTCAGGCTGGCCTCGAATTCACAGCGATCCTCCTACCTCTGCCTCCAGAGTGCTGGGATTAAAGGCGTGCACCACCACGCCCTGCTGATGCAGGTAATTTTTAATTTGTATTTATTTATTTACAAGCAGAAAAAGGTGATACTATTTAATATATGCTATTAAATACATGTATATAAAACTTTTTCTATTTATTCATTTTAATAGTATATATTAAATATATACTATTTAATATGTACCATATATATATATATATATATATATTTAATATATACCCTATATATTTATATATGTAAAAACTGAAGTAAGGACAATAGCTTTTTCATTTATTCATTTTTCATAATATAAAGTGAATAGAGTGGGTTTAGAGACTATATCAGCTATTTATGCAACCTCTACAATCAGTTTTAAAGAGGAGCATTAGGAACCATTGGGATGTGGCCCATGCTTTTCTGTGCATTATCACATTCTTAAATCACTCCTAATCATTCTGCTTCTCCTCAGAGAACTTGTTCAATATCAATCTCTTAAATATTCTGCCCTTTCCAGTATTATAATCACTGGTCTTCAAATTGCTTTTCTTATTCTCCTTAGATCATTTCAAAATAAAACTGCATGCATTGTCGAGTATGAATTTCAGAGAGCACCTTATTTTTAAAGCTATGCCAGAAACTACTAAGAATATATGGGTAGGGATAACTTTAAAATAGTCATGTATTAGATCAAGCTTTCACTGAACATTTGTTGAGTAACAATTATGACAGAAAACCTAAAAGTCTTATGACAGATCCTAGATTTTAAATATGGATCATTTCAAAATGCAATGAAACTAATGTCAAACAGTGAACAGTCCAAAGGGAACTGCATAATTTGATTTTGTAAATTCATATATTTAGAGGAAATGACACATCATATAAACTGAAGCACTATAAATGTGTTCTTTGTGTAATTCCTTTCCTAACAAAGGCAGAAAGACATTTAATTTATACTAACAACAGAAATCATTTTGACATGAGCTCTCAGTTAATTTGACCCTAAGATTAATCACAACTTTCTTCTTTAGGCAATTTTCATCAAAATGTTCCTAAACAAAAGTCATGAGATAATTTATTCTTTAGATTGATGTTCATACTTTATCCCTTCCCAAAATGCACTTTGTAAATTTTTTTTTCTAAACAAAGGGCTGTTTAATATTTCTCAAAAAATCCAGAAGAGGTCTCAAAATTTTATCTGTCTGATCAATGACATGATCAAGCAGTGTAAGCTTTATTTACTTCCAAGTTTGATGGAATCCAATATTATAATCCAATATTATTTTGACAGTAATCATAGTAGCTTATTTTTTCACCAATTTGATGAGCAGATAAGTTCATTTCCAAAGATTAGCAAAAGCACAATTGTGGGAAGCAAATACATCATTTCTACAGTGATTTGTCCAGTGACTATTGATTGAACATCTTCCAGGCAATAAACACCATTCTCTGTGTATAATACATAAACAGAAATTTAAGGTGACCTCAAAATCTGTGGAATTTGATACCATAATGCTGTAATATATTTCAGTAATTCAATTTTATCATCCTACTTTTTGGAAAACAGCGCCTGAGTAAATTTAGAAAGAAATAATATATTGACAAATTGTTATTTTTCACCTAATTATTCATATGCAAGAAAATTGTATGTATGTAATTTTTCCTATTAGCAGCAGTGTGGGTGCTTATTAGTATTGTAGTGCTGTTGCTGTTGCTCTTACTTAGTTAAAACCCATATGAAAACACCTAGTGGTTGGCAAACTATTATTCTATGCGATACTTTGCAGGCATCTGTTTTACTTTAGTGTAGATTTTGTCATAAGATCCTAAATCAAAGAAAATTAAAATAGAAGGATTCCTTAGTGTTCTTATGTTACAAATCACAATTTTACTAAACAAATTTACAAAAAGGCAAAATGAATAGAAAAAATAATAAATAAGCCTACTCACTTCAGCATATTACAGGGGAGTGAGTTCTCACTGTGTACTTGGGTACTTGAATTGGACATGGTATCAGTCTATATTCCAACTAGCAGTGCCCTTATCCTGTAAGTGGATTTCATGGAATGTGGTACACATTTGTCAAACTTAATTAATGACTTCCTAGGTCTTTGTATTATACAAATGCTTATTCATATATTTGTTTTAACTGATAATTAGCAAACGGTAAAAATAATGAAAAATTCTAAATTCTCTATATAATTTAATAATTGAATATCAGCCTTCTGCAAAGGGAAAGATAACTGGTCTCTGTGCATACATTTTATATCATCTATTTGAATATTTTATTTATTAGCTATACATATTTGTGATATTAAAAGTTAATGTCTTGGTTTGGGGACATGGTTCAGTAGGTAAGTGGATGTGAATTCTGACTTCCAGTGCCCACAGAAAAGTAAGGCTCCAATCCTAGCATTGGTAAGGAAGAGACATGCAGACCCCTGAAATCCTCTGAGCTCTAGATTCAGAGAGAGATTCTGTCTTTAAAAAATTAAGGTAGAGAGCAATTGAGGAAGATATCTGAGGACTGGACTTCACATACAGGTAAACACACACACACACACACACACACACACACACACACACACACACACACACACACGGGCACCAGTACACATATGTGAGCCCCCCTACACAAACATGCATTCACATACATACATAGGCCTAAAAATGTGTGTTAAATCTTCAGTGAGCCAAGTGTGATATTGTTTTGGTATTTCCTGAAAAGCAGGTAATGGTACCTATAAGTTTACCCTCTGCAATGCCAAGGTCAAGGGCATTTTAACTCATCACTGTTTCTGTGCAAAAACCCTCCCTGGTCTTCTGTCTTGGTAGCCACCTATAGTTGGTCATTTGTGAAAAATAAAATGAAATCTTTCCAGCCTACCTCAAGTGAGTGATAATTTTAACATCAAATGTTTATTCTGTTTGCTTTCTGTTTTCGGTTCTTTTAGAAACTTGCTTTAATCCCATAACCAAGACGTGCTATTGTTGTAGCCATGGTGAAGCAGAGTGCTAGATTTTAAGGATGTATGATCTAACTCACAACAATTTTTATGGTGCATATGTTGTTTTTCAACTTCTGTGTGTAACTTTCTAAATATAAAATACAGGCTTCTAGGAAAAGTGCATAATTTTATATTATGTAATTAAAACAACATGAATGATAAATCTTACAGAGTTTTTGTTAAAGTTCTATAGCAGGAAAAATATGTCACCTGTTTTGTTTGCAAAGGCTTGAAAGAAATTGTGTCACCTGAAAGAGGTTTAGGAGGGTTTTCCACTTATAATTTTGGGAAAAAATAGAAAAGTTTTATGATTAAGAAGACACTATGTTTATAAAACAAAGTACAAGTGTGCTATCTCAGCACTGAATGTGTGTGTGTGTGTTGTGTGTGTGTGTGTGTGTGTGTGTGTGTGTGTGTGTGTGTGTGCGCGCGCGCAGGTGTAAGACAGTCAGAAGACAGTGTTGCTTGTTGATCCTTCCCTTCCACCTTGTCTAAAGTTGTGTCTCTTAGTTTATTGCTAAGGAAGCCTAGCTAGCCAAAGAGATTCTGGGAATTCTCCTGTCTCTACTTCCCATGTTTCTGTAGCCACAGTGGGATTGCAGGTGCTCACTACCACTTCTAACTTTATATGTGAGTTCTGAGAGAAGAAACAATTGCAACCTTTTTTAACAGGCAGTTAGTCAGGACGGAAGCCCACAGAGGGAACAAGAAGATGCCATTCTGCCAGTCCTGACAAAACACGAACCCCCTTCTGACCCTGTCAGGTCGCAGGGAGGAATTAACTGTTTCTTCCTCAGTTCAACTTCTCTGGGTCAGCCCCCCTAAGACCACCAATCAATCAGGTCTTAACCCCTCCTGGGTCAGCCCTTTGAGTCTGTAATCAGTTCTCTTCTTAAACACCTGAGTGATTGAGGTTGATGAAATGAAACACCAGATGAAATGACGTTAATCATATGGACCCCTCCTTTTTTATGCCCTGTGATCTGACCTGAACATGCATATAAATCTGTCTCCCCTTCTCAACCATGCAGGGAAGGGAAAACATTTTTCTTTGTCTTGTTTGCCTTCTATCTGTCTGTACCATTTTTTGGGGGTACTTTATCAATTTCTATATATGATTTCTCTTTGATCACTGAGTCCTTTACTATATCTGATTTCTCTCCGGTCTTGCATTTGAAGATCTTTTGGTTCTTTTAAAAATATTTTATTTATTCAACTTCAAATTTTATTTATTCATTTCAGAGAGATACACGGAGAGAGATACAGAGAGAGAGAGAGAGAGAGAGAGAGAGAGAGAGAGAGAGAGAGAGTACCAGGGCTACCACCCTGTGGGTCTGGCACATGTGGGTCCTGGAGAACTGAACCAGGGGCCCTAGGCACTGGAGGCAAGTGCCCCAACCACTAAGCAATCTCTCCAGCCCTCTTTTGGTTCTTATGTTTTACCTTCCATGTTTTTGTGTATGTTTTCCTTCTGGGGTCCTTTTACCCGAGTGCATTTCTAGGTGATGAAGAGTCTCTCTGTCTCCCTTCCTGTTCCAAGCTGGGAAAAGAGGAGAATTCTCCTCTAGATTGATTTTTTTCAGCTAGCTTCCTCCTTGCTTCTTAATTCCCACTACAATAAACTTCATAATTCATATTTTCTCCTGGAAAAAAACTTAGTAATCCATAAAGCACCCTTCCTGAAGTCTGTTTTATTAATTCTTTGAATACATAGAATAAGGTAAAAAAGTTGAGGTTCACTGTCCTGGGGGTACCCTTCCTGAGCCCCAACATTCTGCTTCATAGAAACCAGAACTCACATGACCATTTTTGCATAGCAAGCACTTTAAAAAATATGGGCTTCAGAGATGATTCAGTGGTTAAGGTGCTTGCCTGCAAAGCTTACCATCTTGGGTTCCATTCCCCAGCACCCACATAAATCCAGATGTGCAAGTTGACATCTGCATCTGGAGTTGATTTGCAGCAGCTGGAGGCCCTGTTGCACCCATACAAACTCTCTCTCTCTCTCTCTCTCTCTCTCTCTCTTCCTATATCTCTCTGCCGCAAATAAATAAATAAATAAATACTTAATTGATTATTGATTGAACATTTTTGTATGAACAAATCATGCCCTGGTCCTATTCCATTTGTGTCACCTTCCCATATCCCCTGTTCCTTGTTCCACTGAGATCTGTCCTCATTGGAGTTATTGGCATTCACCATGAGTTTATTAATAAATGCCAGTCAGTGTCTGCTGGGGGAGGGCCCCCGGGGTAACCTGAGCAGGGGCAAGGGAATAAAAGAGTATAACCTATAAAACGAGAAGGACATAAGCACAATTCATATTTGCAGTGGCAGGGCATGAGGTGGTACAAGTCATAAGAAGTCTATTAAAACATAAAAGATAGAACTGGAGAGATATCTCAGTGGTTAAAGGCATTTGCTTTTATTTCATTTGCAAAGCCTTATAAATCAGGTTCAATTTGCCAGAACCCACTTAAAGCCAGGTGCACAAAGTGGTGCATGCATCTGGAGTTTGTATGCAATGGCAAGAGGACCTGAAATACCCATTTCCCTCTCTCTCCTCTCTCACTCTCCCTCTCTCCCTCTTCATTCTTTTCTTGCAAATATATAAAATCTCAGAAAAATGTTTAAAAATTGAAACTGGCTTGACAAACCTAACCACAAATCAAATATTGAGAAAGTGCTCTGTAAAGGACTGGGGCACTTTCCTACTTGAGCAGGACACGGATATGCAAGATTCAGAATAACTATGTCCGTGCTCATCTAAAAGACCTGATTACTTAGCAACAATTCTCTTTTCATAATTACATTACCCCTGGGGCCTGCTTCTTTATGTGTGAGACAGAGAAAAGAGAAAGGGAAATGGAAAGATTCTTTAATTACTGTTTGACACCTATGTTCCTGCATTTTAATCTAGCTTTCACAATTGTTCTTTTTATTCATTTTATTTTTGAAATTATATATATAGTAAATGTATATATATATATATATATATATATACTATGTAAATGTATATGAATGTGTATATGTATACAATGGATTCTGATGTTAATTCCTCCAATTACAATCTGTTGCTTCCTTCCCACTACCTCTAATGTCCTTCTTCTCCAGTAATGCTTCATCTTAGTTTCTTGCATATTTTTTAACCCATTGCTTGCATGGTCATGGGTGGGCTGTTATTGACAATGGAAATGTAGCAATTTAGCAATGCCTACACCACTGATGAACCTGATTCTCCCTCTCTAGCAACCATTAGGTGTCATTAACTACTCTGGGAAGTACAGGGTCACATGAACACTCCCCTCATTGAGGGTGAAGTATTGACAGGCTCAGTCTGTGGAGGGTAACACAGCTGTTATGCTCCCATAAATGTAAAGGTCATGCTGGATCCAGAAGGCAACATTACACAGCCCCCTTTCCCATTCTTCTGTCCTTCTCATATTATCTTATAACCATTGAAGGGTGCGGTTTAGATGTCACCTTTTCTGGTCATTTTTGCCAGTTATACATCTCTGCATTATCTTTTACCAAATGTGCTAAGAAAGTCTATAATCAAGGCTTGAAGCAGCACTAATCTCTGGGAACAAATACAGATATTTTGAAGACAGTTCAAAAGCTCTCTTTTTTGTATATAATTTTATTAAGTAGGAACTTGGTATTCACAAATTATGTGTTCATACCTCTGTTTCTGTCCTCCCTGCCCTCCCATAACTCTGTACCCCCTCAGTGGGATTGCTGGAATACAAACAACATGAGGATTGAGGGCTATATGTTGTGTGAGCAGCAGTCATCATGGGAGAGAAGACAATGCCTCTGGATATTCCCTCCACCAAGACTCTTCTAGTCTTTCCACACCCTTTTCCACAATATTCCCTGAGCCATGGTGGGTGAGTTTTAAGTCTACTTTAGTGTTTAGCTCTTAGCAGCTTCTAGACTTCTGCGTTGGAATAGTTTTAGCACAACCAAAGAAGCTGGTTCTGCTCTAAAGCCTAGAGCTTTTGGTCAGGCTTACAGTACTGGGCATAAATTCATCCTGTGTATAAGGCCACCCCCAATCAGAAAGCAGGTGAATACTCCCACACCACTCATGGAACTATTGCACCAGAAAACATTTCTTGCCTGGAAGATCATTTGAGGAATACACACAGTCCACAGCTAAGTAGGCTTTCCTCCCCAGCAGCTTGCATAGCATATTCCCTTATGAAGAAAGTAGCTTACTTGGATAGGGGTGCTTTCATTTCATTTATAGCTTGGGTTCTCTGTGTCCTGAAACACAAATGTGTGGTATCATCAATAGGAGCTCAACAACTAGTTTTGATAGCCAGCCATGAGCAGTGGAAACAGCCTATATTATTTTGGAGGCTTCTATAACCAACAACTCATTGGAAGGTAGCTCATTTCTGGCACTTGAATTTATGATGAATAACCAATGACTTCTGTCATTAGCTTTATCCATCCATGTGGGGGATCTATATTCAAATACTTTAAAAAACTTACTTTAATTGGCTTAACAATGAGGAGGTTTCAATATGGTTTACTCCATATCATTAATTTTAATTCTTCCTCTCACCATTCCTTTTCTCTCTGTTTCCAGTTCCTTACAGATGTGCCTCCATGCAAGCAAAGTTGCCATTATATAACCCATCCAGCAGGTGCTACAGGTAACCTCATCAGAAAGCTTCCTCCATACACTTGTACATTCAAAAATACTCACTTATTCATTCTATTGGGGACCTATACATCTCACATCTATACTCAAATAGAAACCATATCAATAGCAAGCTGAGAGCACTGTCTGCTCAATGCTTATCTGGTGTGCACAATCCCTGGGTTCAATGTCTGAACCTTTGAAAGAATTAGATATTGGAGGAAATTGTGCAGAAAAAAAATTAGAAATGAAGAGTAGGAGAAAGTGAAGCTTGTCTTCCAAGAAAAAGATATGATTCAAGAAAACTTAATTTGAAAATTATTTTAATATCCACATCAAATAAACATAATTCTATAGAAATATGGCAAGCTAGGCTTTGCACACTTCAACTAACGTGTAAAAAATGTCTATGGCCATACCACCCTGAGTGCACCAGATCTCGTCTAAAATTTAAAAAAAAGAGAGAAGATTCAAAGTAAAGCTGATAGAACCATTTGGGCTCTACCAGTGAAGAGGATATGAAGGACCCTTCCACTTGGGAGTTAGTAGATGTTATATAAACGAGCAAATTGCAGAGACATATGGGTGACATTACAGTTATCACACAACAGACCAAGGGAAGCAATCACCACTCCATGAAGATACTTGAAAATAGAAATGCAACTTTCCTCCAGCATAAGCCGACTTTCCCAATTTAATATTTTAAAACAACACAGTGCATTTCATTTCTTAAGACAACTTCACTTACAAGACACAATAGTATTTCCTTAGACATCTGTATTACACATCATATTTTAGTTTTCTGAAATAATAAAATAATTGAAGTCACTACTCATCAAATAATTGTCATCAAATTCATAGTAATTTAAAATTTCTATTATTTTTTAATACTGCTGAGTCATTGTCTTGAGTTAAAATAATATGACCAAATCAGGTGGCAGTTTTTCTCTAGTGGAACAAAACAAGTTCATCTCTTAATATTAATTTGTGATTTCCAGCTATTTCTTTCTTCCCATCATGGCATTTCTTAAAGCTCTAAGTTTATATGACCAATTTGAGACTTGTGGGCCATATCTGTCCCAGGCTTGCTACAAATGTGACCCCATGTATTTGTAGATGACAACATCTCAATGACAGAAAGTGGAATCTCCTTGCTCATGACATGTCTCTGTTGTCATATAGTTATGTGTAGATTGGGAAGAGAGCAGAACACCGATGGTTCGTATGTCCTCTCCATCTCAGGGACCTATGGAGAAATGCTTTTTAAAAAATTATTTTATTTATTCATTTTCAAGCAGAGAGATAGAGAGATACAGAGAGAGAGAGAGAGAGAGAGAGAGAGAGAGAGAAAGAGAGAGTTCACCAGGGCCACCACCTTGTGGGTCTGGCTTATGTGGGTCCTGGGGAATTGAACTGGAGGCATTGGGCACTGGAGGCAAGTGCCTTAGCCGTTGAGCCATCTCACCAGCCCAAGAAATGCTTTTTCGCGGCATACACGAGTGAAGTGCATTCAATGTCATAAGGTTTGAAAGACATTCTGCTAAATGTGGAAACAGAAACAGGGTAAATTTTTGATTCATTTTCAGAAAAACAAAGAGAAGCAGTTGGGAAAATCATTGTTCCCTACCACAAATAAACATCTGGATGAGAGTTTGTCAATCAACCTAGAGCTGAAATCACCTTGGTTCAGAAAAGCATATTTCCACAAAGATTTTGTCCACAGTCATCTTGCCTTACCATTTTGCTATTACATTTTAAAATGTGTTGAGGGAAAACATTCTTGTATATTTAACATTAGTCAGTAAAAGATGAAATAAACCTTTCCAATTACTTTTCCAAAGTATATGGCATTAAGTTCATCAGAAATTTATTTTAAGCCAGGCGTGATGGCACAAGCCTTTAATCCCAGCACTATGGAGGCAGAGGTAGGAGGATCACTGTAAATTTGAGGCCAGACTGAGACTACATAGTGAATTCCAGGTCAGCCTGGGCTAGAGTGATACCCTACCTCAAAGAGGAAAGAAACAAAGAAAGAAAGAGAGAGAGAGAGAGAGAGAGAGAGAGAGAGAGAGAAAGAAAGAAAGAAAGAAGGAAGGAAGGAGGGAAGGAAGGAAGGAAGGAAGGAAAGAAAGAAAGAAAGAAAGAAAGAAAGAAAGAAAGAAAGAAAGAAAGAAAGAAAGAAAGAAAGAAAGAAAGAAAGAAAGAAAGAAAGAAAGAAAGAAAAAAGAAAGAGGGAGGAGGGAAGGAAAGAAGAAAAGAAAGAAAGAAAACTATTTATTGTTTTTTATTTAAATATAATAAAAAGTTGGTGCTGTGGGACTTTCCTAGATGTATACACAAAAAACAAATCTGAGTTGAGTCAATATAATGTGCCTACAAAAATCCTCATTAAAATTATCAAAGGTATAAATAAGTTTAAGCCTTTAAATTTATTAAATTAAAATTAACGTGTTAAACATGTGTGTAGGATTATTTTACTCGGTTCACCACCTCTGACAGTTTTTCAGCTCTTGTTTGTATGTGTATTCTTTGCTTAATTCTCTGTAACTTCTTCATATAAAGGTCCTGATCAATGACTCTCTCAACTCATCATGATATGTTGTATACAATTCACTTCATGGTTTGGTTTAAAAATTCTCATTTAGTTTACTTCATAGTTGTGAGATACATTGGTCACTTCTGATGCATTACCTAATGTTTCATTTTCTCTTTGATTTCTTTACCTTTTGATGCTCTGCTATTCCAGTATTTAGATAGTTTGGCTTTTGCTTGCAGATGTGTAATTAATGGCTTCTTGGAATGGCTGCACAGTTTCAACCATGACTTTCTATGTAGATATGTTCTATGAGTAGCCTTTATTTGAAGTTCAGATGAGATAATGTGTCATGATGTTCACTTGATTACCTCATTTCTTCTAATTCATTATTTTCAACTCTGATTTGCCCTCAAAGCCTTGCATTACGCAGTATATTTACAATTCTTTGAGCTTGCATGGACCATAAAACCCTTTGGCTATATTATTCTTTGTGCAGAAAGACAAAATCCTCTTTAAAATACTAAATCCCATTCATTAAACTATTGATGTTCTTAGCTCTTAGCTGAAATAGATTTCCCAGAAATCTTTCCAAGAACTTCAGCTTTTTGATGTGTTCAAAGCAAACCACGTGGGTCTCTATTATGGTTCTTCCCATATTACGTGGTAACTATTAACCTGCTCCTTGGTCCACCCTATGGTTCTCTTAGGAACTACAGGGAAGTCTCTGTTTCACAACTTTTAGAGCAAATACAGCACAGTGCCTTGTGCAAAGTCCATTGATGAACAAAAATATTTACAGGATAATAAAAATAAAAGAACTGTATTGTAGGATGAAAATTATGTTTTTTAAAATATTTATTTATTTATTTAATTGAGAGAGAGTGAGAGACAGAGAAAGAGGCTGATGGAGAGACAGAAAGAATGGACTCCAGGGCCTCCAGCCAGTAAAGGAATTCCAGATGCATGCACCACCTGTACATCTGGATTTATGTGGTACTGGGGAATTGAACTTGAGTCTTTCTGCTTTTCAGGCTAATGCCTTAACCACTAAGCAATCTCTCCAGCCACAACAATTATGTTTTATACAAAAACAAAGCTTGCCAAATATTCTGCTAAGGGCAATCAGGTGGATGTTTGTTTTAACCAAAACTAAATGCATTTAGTAACTCAACACAAAGCTCAATGGGACTTTGTTTATTTATCTTATTTTGTACTATGCAGTCACTGATGGCTTCCCTATGATGGAATCTAAAGGGTTGAGGGGAGACTCTTGACTGTAACACGGACCTTCTATGTCAGAAGAGCTACCATAGATGGCTACTCTGAAAATCTACTTATATGATTGATCCCAAGCCTGTATTTTGGGAGGTAGGTTTCATGATTTCCCACCATTCCAGAGTGAATGACAAGGGATTCATTGAGTGCATTCCTCTGCCTGCTTTACACCGAACAGCCTAGGTTTTCTGCATTTGTAATTGACAACTACCTACATGACCAAATGCCAGGAGATACGTCTTTATCATGCTTCTCTAGTTAGTAGTATTTCACAGATCTTATCACAGCTCAGTGCTACAGGAAATGGGTGTATCTTATGTGATACTATCAGGAAAGAAAGCTGGAAAATTTGGGTCTCATTTCCCAGGATTTTGCCTTATTAAACACATCGCCCCTTTGCTGACTTCTGTTTATATCAGTGAGCCACAATATTCCACAGTCATGTGTAAGTCTATGCAGAGTCCACCTAGCAAATATTCAATTCCCAAACCACCCTACCCTACAACTTTCTTCCCATCCCCATGAAAACATTTTCCAAGTCCTCTCTCCTCTTCCCACTTCCTTGACATTTCCCATTCTTCTCTCCACAGAAGACAGCATCTGTCAGAAACCTGCATGCCGACACTTGAGTCATTTACATATCCAGTCATAGATTAACCTTTGAAAATTCCTTGATTCATTCAATGAGCATTTAACAGACACTGACTACGCACTGTGCTCTCTGAATCAAACAGGGATACTAAGAGAGAATCCCATTCATTCGGTTTACCATGCATTCCAAGTAGGAAAACAAATTAGTTTTAAGACACTTGCTTTGTTCAGGGCATATATTGTATAAGCCTCACTAAAAATGCCTTCAGCTTGAAGCAGTCGTTTTATTTTGATTATGTGAATATAGTTCAGAAGCTGCAGAGGAGTTCAGTGGAATAATCTGTCTCTTATTTGTGGGCAGTCACTGGAGCCTCATTCACAAGCCTCATTTACTGCAGTGATGTGGCTGCTACCTCATTGTGCTCTGCCTTTGCTCCCTCCCCTCCTGGAATCTCATTCTTGATTTTCAGAGGTTATGGAAACAAATAGTGGACTTATTTGGTCTCTAGGTCATGTTGGGTAAGCAATACTAGAAGTATTGAACTTGTCAATAAAAAGTTGTAAATGGAGTCAGATGTGAATTTTCCTAACCATTTTCCTGAAACTGGTTTTCAAGCTAGCCATGAGAACTGTATTCATGGCACCATTTCCTCTGTGATGATATCCAGGCCTGGGCAGATGAGATATGACCCATATCATGGTGGGCTCTCTCTTCTTGATATATTGATGTAGCCTTGTTCTTCCCAGTATTCTCTCCCATCTGTAAAATTTGAAAAGAACAATGTAAGAAGACTCTTGGGATAGTGATAAACCTTGTAACAGTAACTATTTTCCACTATTAGATAGTTGTGGAAGCAATCCAGGTATATGTAGTAATCCCCTGAAATGCTTCAATCAGTGGGGTCTTGCAACTCCTTAGTAATGGGGAAAAATGACAATTTAATCAACAAGAATTTGCCAAATTCTTATGCAATTGGGAATTGCTTTGAATTTTGGTGATGCCATGTACACAGGAAACAGGAGATGCTGAGAGTGATGAGTTATGTTTCCAGTAAAAATATTTTAACCTGCTCATGCCTTGATACCTATGGAAATGAGTTTTATGAAGTTGTTTACTGGCATAGGTTTATGTCTAGGTTGCTGATAGTTGTTTATTGATGCATGTTTATGTCTCACCCCACATATCATAACAAATGTGGCCATCATTTGTCTGCAAAGAGTAAATTAAACCATGGAAATGACTGAGATTCTCAAGGGGAAGACAAAAATTGGTATTGGAGTCCACATCTTTTCTGAACAATTATTAAACAATTATGCCGATATTACTGAATCACTTAATCCAAAGTACTCTTTAGGACATTACTTTCACTGTGCCCCTGGGAGCAACTTTATTCTCTAGTAGCACTGATTCTTGGATTTTATATTGTCAAACTTAGATTAGCCTGTCTTTTTATGATTGATTTAAACTATTCCATTTAACATTGTGCACTTCAAATTTGGATTGTTGCCCATTATCTCAGAAATGCTTACACCCTAGATAGTATTGAATAGACATCATTTTGTTTCCTGTATCTATAATCTTTGACTTCCTTAAAAGATATTTTAGTTAAATGGCCTAACTCGTGATAGGCAATTAGTTCCAGATTACAAAGAATGATATCTAAGTACATTTGAAGAGAATGCACTGAGAATTGCCAAAGCCTGTGATTGGAAGAGTTCTTTCCCAAATGACAAGAGCAAGTCCAAAAAGGAGTGAATCACTGGCCTGATCCAAACTGTGTTCACCTGTTCCAGTTGTGCAGAGTGGGTGTGATTCTGGGAAGAATCTACAAATTATATCTTTTTACTTACGCATTCTTTCCACAAATATTAACATTGAACTTCTGTGTTAACCTTGTCACATTATATAAATGCACACATAAATAATGTAAACTTGTTCAGTTTGTTTGATTACAGTCTCATTTTGTGATGTCATCCTTATATCACCCTAGAAAAGAACATAAACTAGACAGAAATTTATAGTTCAGAAGTCAGGGGACCTGGCAACATTTTCTTTGATCTTCATTTTTGAGTATTTCTTTTGTTGACAATCACAGGTGGGTGATACCTCTCTGGTTCTTCATGTATGTACACTAGTTGCTCCTAGGAAATCAGTACCAATAGAAAAGAAAAGAAGTGAATATTTTTACATAAGTAATGAAGACACTTGGTATCCAAGTGTGAGAACATCAGTTTGGGTCCTCACAACCCACACAAAGACCAGGCACAGTAGCACATATCTGTAATCCCACCACGCATGCAGTGGGATGGAAGGCCATGACAGCAGAATCAGAAGCTTGCAGAGGAAAAAGGAGACAGCCTCAAGCTAGATGAAAGGTAAGCATAAACACTTGAAGTTGCCCTCTGACTTCCACATGTACCATAGTGTGTGTGCAAACACACACACACACACACACACACACACACACATGAGAGAGAGATTAAAATTAAAAAAAACAACCTCATCAATTTGCAAAGTATGATTCTTATGCACAAATGTATGTTGGTCTTATCAACACATTTTTTGATGGCAAGTATTTTGAATAATATTTTTCATCAATAAGTGAGTTTAAGATCAGACAGCATGAGAGTCACTATGGAGTATTATGCAAAGTAGATTTGACTTGTATTTCTAATTGCAAGTAAACAGGCATCTTAGAGAGTTGAGCTATTGAACAATTGTCTTAGAACTTCTGAGAAAGTAATTTGTTTAAATAGTCAAGTAGATGTTACATAGAGCTAAAATAGCAGAAGATATTTGCTTTATGATAGAAAGTATATCATTCTATCATAGTCCGGTAGTAAGAAATATTCTGATATAAGACTTATCTCAAGTGTTAGGTAAGAAATAGAGCTTTAGCATTTCATTATCTTCAAATCTTTTCTGTTGGTTATTCATTGCTTTACTAAACATCATGATGGCTTGAAGTTTGTCCCTGCTTGTAATTATTGCTAGGTGGTATTTATCAATACCATTCTGTCTGGTAGAAACAATGTAATAAGTTCTCACTAATGAAATGACTCCATGAGATGGTGAGATTTAAATCAAATTGCCTTTCCTTTCTAAAAATCAATTAATAATTGAAATAGGTTAATTAAATTTGTTTAACCAGTTACAGTGGTGCATGTCTATAATCTTAGCACTATGGGGGCAGAAGCAGGAGGATGTTACCTTCAAGACCTGGCCAGGCTATGTACTGATACACTGTCCCCAACAAATAAATAGTAGGTTTATTGTACAACAACATATTATGAAAGATGTAGATATTGTGAAGTGTTGAAAGTAAGCTAATTGATATATTCATTACATCACATGTGGTTCACTTTTATCATGAAAGCACTTACCATTTACTCAGATATTTTCAAGAATAAAATATATATTGATAACCATAGTCATAATATGTAAACTAATCTTTCAACCTTATTTCTCCTATGATTCTGACCAATATTTCCCTACCCTATACCCTAACTTCTTTACCACTATCATAGTTTTACAATTTCAACATTTTCAGTTAATTTCACATATAAGTGAGATCATGCTTAATGTTTCCATGTCTAGCATCTTTATAAGGCATAATGTCCTCTGAATTTATCCATGCTACTATAAATATTTTTTTTCTTTTTTATAAAGATGAATGATATTCCATTTGATTTGCATTCAACACTTTATCAAAATGTTGTTTCAATTGATTCTACATTTAGACATTGTGAGTAATGTTACAGTGAACATGGGAATGCAAATATACCTTCAACTTGCTGACATCACTTCTCTGTTTTATATACATTTATGAATATCTATACTTTTGCCAAAACAGAATATTAGTGGACATTCCTACCAACACTGTTTTTGGGTTACCTTTTGTCTACATCCTCACTAGCACTTTGCTTGTTACCATTTTGACAACAAAAAGTTCTAAGATAAATTACCATCCACTTCTTTATTTATCTTTCTCTGATAGATGTATAATGGGAAACATTCTTTTGTGTCCTGATTGGTAATTTAGGTGCTTTCTTTTGGGAAGTGTCTCTTTAGGTCCTTTGCCCATTTTTAATTTGGTAATTTTTGTTTTCCAATTGAATGAGTTATTCATTTGTTCTTTCTTTATTGCAAATATGCTTTCTCATTCCATTGGCCCTGTCTTCATTCTGTTGAATATTTCCCAGAAGCCAGCCTGATCCCAAAGGCTTCTGGGTACAAGACTGGTTCTGGATTAGACTGACCCTGTGCTGTTCTGACCTGATGCTGAAAGAGCCCTGGAGGAATCCTGGTGATGGGAATGACCTTGACACCAGAGAGGCTCTGTAGTCCCAGTCTGGAATCTGGGTCTATGAAATTTGCTCCTACTTGGCCATCCATTGTTAAAGACTAGGCTCATATATTAGCAGTCAGAAGAAAGTTCTAGCTTCATGTTTGGAGAAAAACTGAGTCATAGGTTCTGAGCTTCATCACAAACTCCTTCCCTGTGCCTGAGGGTTCCTGCCAGGATAAAAATAAAAATCCAAGGCAACCAACATGTTTGTTCTTATTGTTTTATAATCACCAACAATAAAAGAAACAGTCAATGTTGGAAAAGAGTAAAGAACAGAAATCATCATGTATGGGGTAATTTACTAAGGGCCTCTGGCTTTGTGGGTTGGAATATTATGGGAAAAATCAAAAGCTGTCTTGTGTTCCAGAGGATGGATGATAAGGACTATTGGGTGATATCAGATAGAACATTTTATTTCAACTGCAAAGCAGTAAGCAGTGTTATTAGTGAGTTTAATAGGAATAGTATATGGATATGTTTGAAATCTGAGGACTTTTCCTAGGCGAGTTGTGTGTGTCAAAGTCTTCAATAGAAACATTACAATTTTGGAATGTTTGGTAGAGAATTAAATTGGCCAACAAAGGCCTTTAGATATCCATATACATCAAGTGAACATATGTTAAATAATGCAATTATCTCTTCACTTGCTTGGATGTACAACCAGTAGATATGTCACCCTCGTCATGATAAGTCTACCTTGAGCAGTCACAACAGCTGGCTTTATGTGTCTTTGCTCTGATGAGATAAATCATTAAAGGCCACTTGGTGTCTCTCAGTTCATCTGACTTGAAAATGTGATGTCATGTGACCTAAGATTAAATGATATATTTCATATGGAAACAGTCAAATCTGTATACTGGATGCTTGTGTTTGCATTGCACTATTCATTAAAAATGGGATTTTCTTTTATTGTCCATAATGAGTTACAATATAGTGGGCAAACAATGAGTTGTTATCCCCAATTACTCGCTTCCCTCCCCTCCACACTCTGCTGGATAACCTCCTCCATGGGTCATCTGAATTAGTCCTTGTGGCCATGGATAGCTTAGTATTCAGCCAGGTTCTCCTGGCCATGCCTCTGGATAATCTCCCCCACCATGTCTCTCACAATCTTTCCACCCCCTCTTCTGCATAGTTCCCTGAGTCGTGGTGGATGAGTATTAAGGCTGCTTTAAGGTTGTGAGCTTAGGGGTCTTTGTGTGGAAAATCATTGGTTTCTGTCTCACTGCCTTATCCTGTGTCCCATTTGCTATAGCCTCAAAGAAAATCAAATACCTTGGAATATCACTAACCAAGGTTGTAAAGGACTTATATAAAGAAAATATTGAAACACTCAAGAAGGAAATAGAGGAGGACGTGAGAAGATGGAAAGATATTGCATGCTCATGGATAGGGAGAATCAATATAGTAAAAATGGCAATCCTGCCAAAAGCGATTTACAGATTCAATGCTATTCCAATAAAAATCCCAACCTCTTTCTTCACAGACATAGAAAAAATAATCTCTAAATATATTTGGAAGGGCAAAAGACCTCAGATAGCTAAAACTATTCAAAATGGGATTTTTAAGACAAAGAAAATAAGCAGACAATAAGTTGCTCATGGTATTTCTTTTCTTTTCGCCATAGGAAATGAATCCTTACTTAAAATTGATGTCTAAAAGTTGCCATAAAATGTGTATTAGAGAGTACTCCTCAAGAGAAAGTGTGTTCTCTATTTTTATATCTTGTTGGGGAAGTTACCATACCAAGTATCAAAGTAGAGTGTTCTTGCCTGTGACTTTCAGATAGGGAACAGGTTGGAATATTGTAGGACAATACTGAGTGTGTTGTGAGTGATAATCCAATTTTTAATATCACAGGATATAGAATCAATAGGAGACAAACCTCTGGTCATGACTGTGAGAAATTTTCTAGATTTAATTGAAGTAGGAAGAGCTGCTCTGAATGTGGGCTGCAATGTCCCATGGACCACAGTCCTGGATGGATTAATCAGAAAGCTGGATGAGAACCCATGTTCATCTGTCTCTGCTTCCTGAGCACCTGTGTGGTGAGAAGTGCCTCAGGTTTCTACCACCGTCATTTCCCTTTATTTATTTACTGCATCCTCAAAATGTGATCCAAAGTAAACCCTTCCTTCTTTTACTTGTTTTTGTCAGGCATTTTGTCACAGAGATTAGAAAAAGTAAGTAATGCTAAGGTGTAACAGATTAAACTTCTCTACAGAGGGCAACAGAAGACCAGCTTCTCTGGAGAGCAGGAGGAAGACGCTTACTCATATACATCCTCACCAGATCTTGGCTTTGCCTGTGACTATGTATATAAGACAGAACATATATTATTTATTCTATTATTATACATGTTACATATAATGTATTGTAATAATATAATAATAGCATGTATTAATATACTATACATATGACATATGTATAGTAATAAAATAAATATGTTATATATTGTAACATATAACAATGTATTTCAACATATATTATAAATTTATAAATATATGTATATATAAACATTATAAATAAATTATAACAAATATTATTTATTTGTGATGTATATATTCATAGCAACATTGCCAATGATTAAAAGTTTTAAGGATTTCAAAAGATATAAGACTCTTTACAAAGTATTCTCTTCTGTGAAAGATGTTTTCATAATTAGATTTAAGACATTTTCCCCCTAAACTTAACATTTAATACTTACTAGGTCTAATAGTATACTGATCATCACTTTGTCTTACTAAAAATAAAATTTATTATTCATTTAAATCTTTTTTATTTGTTTTTCCTTTTTTTTTAAAGGCATGGTCTCCCTCTAGCCCAGGCTGACCTGAAATTCACGAGGTAATCTCAAAGTGAACTCCTCCTACTCAAGGGATCCTCCTACCTCTGCCTCCACAGTGCTGGGATTAAATACATGCACAACCACACTTGGCTACTCCTTTTTTATAAAAAAAATATAGTCTTGGATGAGATTTTGGCCACAATTGTTATTAACATTTCATTATTTGATATCAAATATAACCAGACCATACTAAAATCTTATTTCTTAGGTAATTAACTTTTAAGAAATGGAGTCCCATAAGTGCCCGTAAACCCAACACCCTTGATTAGAAGCAAACAAATAGAAACATGAGCAGATGCAGGAAATGTAATGAGCTGTAAGAAAATGTAACTGAAAAACTAGAGGCTAATTTTTTTTGTTGGATCAAAATTTGTAAATAACTAAAGTTATAGATAAGACTGGATTTGCTGTGGTTAGCTGATATTTACACACATCTACAAAAGATGTTTTATAAAGGGATATCCTTTGTGTGTACCTAAGAAATAACTGATTGGATATTTTTTATGAAATATCTATCTACTCAAATTACCTATTCTCCTTTCAATGATGAGAACATTGTTTGAATTCAATGGCCTGGAATTT
>PVHP010029413.1:0-22438 GCA_004024765.1 Zapus hudsonius
AGGCCCAGGCACTGGGACCTGTGGTCGTCCTCTTCCTCTGCCTCTCAGAGAAACAATGGCAGGATCCAGTTGTTTATCTGTCTGCTTGTCTGACAGGCCAGTGATCAGTCTGGATGCTGCATGGCCATAAGACACTTAGGCTAGCCACTGTCCTGCTGTCCATGCTGGGAGTTAGGGGAAGTTCACTGGCACCTGGGCAAGTGGCATAAGTCACCAAACTTGGTTACTTTTACCTGTAAAATAAATTTGGCTCACACTGTCGACTCATAAGGAGTAAATTGCAGAAGGCAGGCATATAGGGTCAGCCTTCAAAGAAAATTGGTATGGACATCACAGTCTCAGCTCTTTGAACCCAGACATGAAGTTCTGTTGTCACTTACAAAGATTCTAACAAATTTCTACCCTCTATAATAACTTTCTGTAGATGCTAAAACCCCCCACTGAGGTACATGATGGGAAAACAGACTTTTTCCAAAGGATCCAATTGCAAGGCCCATTTAGCTTCATGACCACCTATCTTGAAACAAGCTGGCATTGTTGAGTTTCCATCAACTTGACGATGGGGCTTGGCTTTTCCATTCCTCAGGGACAAAGGTGAAAGTAAGAAAAAATAGCAGCAGGTCTGAGATCTTGACCTCCAACAAGTGTTGGCAGGCTGGGAGCCCACAGCATAGAGTAGAGGAGTGACTTAGCTATGCTGAGTAAATGGACCTGGTCAAGAAAAGCAGAGAAGCCCAAACCGACTGAGAACAGGGAGCTAAGCTGAGGCTTGGCAGAGGAGGCCAGAGCTGGACAGAGGAGGCCAGGGCTGGACAGAGGAAGCCAGGGCTGGACAGAGGAGGCCAGGGCTGGACAGAGGAGGCCAGAGCTGAGCATAGGAAGTTATGGCAGGTTGCAGAGAGCATGCTTGGGAAAGATGAAGCAGCAGACCCATCTATGCCTCCTTCAGGCTGAGGACCCATTTTCTAAGCCACGGATGGGCCTTATGTCATTGAACCAACTCATATGACCTGCCTGGAATGTTTGCCTTCCCTTCCTTCCCCTTCCACACACTGTGTACTTCCCCGTTCTGTCACAGCAGGCCTTGTGACAGAATGATAGACTTGTACAGTCAGCCACACACTGCTGGAATGAATCTCCAAACCAGGCAGTTTATGGGAGAAAAAGATTTATTGAAGCTACAGATCCAGCGGATGTTCCATAACAGTGAAAGAGGCTGACCCCCTTTCACGGGTCCAAGCAGAGAGAGAAACCCATCACCAACACCACACACACAGAGCAGCAAACAGGGAAGGGGAAGGAGAGAGTTCCTTCCCCTTTATATAGCCTTAGAGTGGGGTCTTGCAACCCCATCCCAGACTTAATGGCTTCCTGAGACTCTGGAATTTCCTTCCTGCACT
Organism: Zapus hudsonius; assembly: GCA_004024765.1. NCBI lineage: Eukaryota > Metazoa > Chordata > Mammalia > Rodentia > Dipodidae > Zapus > Zapus hudsonius. The sequence goes on from PVHP010029413.1 coordinate 1,401, forward strand.
GCCCACATAGGAAAGGATGTTTACTTCTAGCTTCTTGGAGCTTCTTTACATCCTGCCTCCTACTGAGAGGCTGCCTTCCTGCAAACATCCTCAGAGACCCACCCAAGATTACTAAAAAGGTCAAGTTGATGACAAAATTTAACCATCACAATTTCTCATGCCTACCCCTTCCAGAGGATTCCCTCTCATCCCTCACTACCATGCTTTGCCACTGAGTCTTGAAGTAGGATTCTCCCAGCACCTCCCCACCACTGGCCAGGGCTGTGTGGAGAGGTGACAGTGAGATACGCCTTCCCTGAGAGAAGTGTTCATTCCCTGGGGAGCACACTTTATGTCATAGACAAGAACTGTAGAGTGGTTGTTAGGGCCATACTCACCACAAGTACTAAAGGTTGTCCCCTATGGGTCATCTGTCCATAGCAGGAAAAGCAGAGTATTTGGGTAAACAGTCTCAAGGAGAAAAACGGAATTCTCTGCTGGAGCATAGACAACTATGGGTCCAGGGGCATCGTGGACCAGGGCCAGGGCCTGGGTATGTAAGCAGCCATCGTGAAATAAGAGATAAGCCCAGAATGGCTCTTATTTTTCAGATGCTATCTTTTACTTTCTAGAATTGCTCATGGGTGTCTCTGGAGATGGGGTCCCCAGAGTTCCATCTCGTTATTGGCAGCTGCCTGGATAAACCTTTCCAAGGGATCAGTGGGTTACGGTGGGGGTCAAGGGAAGCAGCAGGACAGTGACAGCTGCTGGGTGGACCATGCATGGAGATGGGGAGTGACCTTCTCTCACCACTCACTCCCCTCCCTCTGTCTCTCTCTCCAGATCCTGGACCACACACTGTGCACTGGAGCTCCAACGCTGAGTTTGGTGGAGGTTGGAGGACAACTGAGCCACCCAGGAGGCCACCCACCCCAGAGGCCCTAGAACAGACCCTGCCTGGAACCCTGAGCATTCCCTGGCATTGATCCTACTCTGGCAGACGAGCTCCTTCCCCTTCCTGAGGGGACCTGAGGACACCCATCAGTACTAGAGCAACAGTCCCTCTCCAGTATGGAAGCCGTACACAGCAGACAGGATGAAGCCTTCCCAAGGAGAAGCCAGGTGAGCATCTGCTTTTTAAAGGAAATGGACAGAGAAAATGGGATTCTATCTGAGATCAGACACGGGGCAGACAGGTTCCAACTCAGCATCAAAGGGCAGTTACCAACCTCTTGCATCGGTGAGACTCGGCACGTCCCATCTCCCTGGCACAGACCTGCACCCCTTCTATTCACCTTATGTTCATTGCCATGTCAGGAGCCCTCTGTGATAGAGACCCACTGGCAATGAGCCTTAGGCCAAGAGTTTGGAGAGGTATTTCTTAAAGGCATACATACGCCTTTAATCCCAGCACTTGGAAGGCAGAGATAGGAAGACTGTCGTGAGTTTGAGGCCAGCCTGAGACTACTTAGTGAATTCCAGGTCAGCCTGGGCTAGGGCAAGACCCTACCTCCAAAAAAAAAAAAAAACAAACAAAAAAGACTTTCTTTGGAAAACTCTGATGGTTTTCTGAAGGTCTTAAACCTTTCCTTGTCTGTCCTTCTCACCACCCTTCTTCAGCCTCTCATCTTCAGTGGCCACGGTTGCTTCTTAGAATACTGATAGAGTGCCCATTGTGTGCCCAGGCTGCAGATTAGAGCTACGAAAATGGAGGTTGCATGAGGCTATTTGTAAAGTCTGGAATTTAGACCCTGACTGTCTGGACTCATAGTGCATGCTTTGATTTGTCTGTTTACTTATCTTTGCCACAGCAAGTGTCCTCTGAGAGAATTCGGGGGCTTCTGGAATTGCGAAACACTGGCCTGTTGGATCACTGGGGAAGCTGAGGAACAAGCCCTGCTTCTTTGGCTATTGCTGTCCTGAGAGAGCTTTTCAGCACCGTCCTGGATCCTGGTGAGGAAGGCAGGAATTGCATTTTACAGAGAAGCCTAAGGGACAGCTAGAAACCCTTGCCTCAGGCCCCACAGGTTCTGTCAGATTTAGGACAGGATGGGATCTGTCTTTGGAGCCTGAGAGGCCAGGAGCCTCTACACCTCACAGGAGGACCTCAGCAAGCACCCAGACCTGACTCCATCTCCACCTTTGCCATGTGACTCACCCATCAGTCACTCAAATGGACCTCTCCAAGCACCTCCGGGAAGGATGCATTGCTGTGCATATGTTTGTGTGTGTTATCTATGTGAAGTATGTAGATTGGAGTGCATCTGTGTGGTATCTATGTTTGTGTGTGGAGTAAATGTGTATAGCTGTGTGTGGTGCTTGTAATGCGTATGCATTTGTGTGTGTCATGTCTGTGGTGTGTGGAGTGCATGTGGTATAGTTGTGTGGGTTGTCTGTGTAATGTACATATGTTTGAGTGTGTCTGAGTGATATCTGCATTTGCGTGTGGAGTGCATACGGTATGGCCCTGTGAGGTGTTGGTGATGTATGTTTGCGTCCGTCTGTGTGTGTGTGCAGTGTCTGTCTGTATGCATATGATTATTTTGTGTGAGTGTTGTAACAGCCTATATGGAATGTATGTAATATGCTATGTGTCACGTCTATGTGATGTATGTGTATTTGTGTGATGTCTGTGTGTGGGATCCAAGTTTGTTCTGTGAACATGTAGTGTGTTTGAGAGGTTTCTGCATTTGCTTGGTATGCATATGGCATGTTTGTATGTGTGCACATGGATCTTGTGTGTGCTTCATGCATCATGTGTGCATGTGTGTGCATACAGGAGGCAGTTTGCTCCGAGAATGAAGTTGGCACCATGGGGCAAACATCAACCACTGAAGTCAGACCCCTGCATCTGAGGTAGGAAGCATGAGGAGCCAGAGGTCGAGCAGCCTGGGTTCAAGGTCTTGTCAGATCAGTAGGTAAGCCAATGGTCAGAATCACAACCCACCTGTCAAGTGAGACAAGGACCTTCCAATGAGGTACTGGTTTCAGAAGCTGCTACTCCATGTTTTTCGGGTCAAGTTCACAATAAGAGCTGAGTTGTGTCTGCAGTGCACCCTGCCCTACTGGTGGGAAGTACATGGAGGCTTTTCCATCTTGGATCTAGGAGAAGGGCACATGCTAGAACGCTGAAGCCCTGGGAGGAAGAGTGACTCACTATCATCGGTGAGGAGACCTCAAGGAAAACCCTATTCAGCCACTGGGCCTATGCCTCTATAGCAGCCTGGGTGGTGACTGTGAAGAAGAGGTCCCTCGTCCTCCCTGGAGAACACTCCTGTCCTGAGGTCTGCACTTCCAAGCAGCTAGGAGCTAAGATATTGAGACTGGGATGCCTATGGTGGGGAGAAGAGAGGCACTTGGTCCTCAAACTTTCTGGGTCTTTTCCTATCTCTATGAAGCCTGAAACCTCAGCTGCACCCCATATCCCCAGAGGAGTGGGCCAGCCTGTCACTGGGCAATTTAAAGCTTGCTTGGGAAACTTAAGCGGATGCCAGATATGACCTCGAGCTATGGGACTGGAAGTCTCCATCCCAAGCCTCAAAGTCATAGCACCATCAGACAACTGGAGGACGACAGCCTTCCTCGCCCCTTCCCCAGCACAGGTGGTTCGAGGGGAAAGGAAATTACCTCTGACATAGATGGAACCAATAAGGCATCAGGTACAGAAAGCAAAGCTACAGTTGTCCAAAAACAGGGAGCCAGAAATTTACCTTTTATAAAAGCTCTTCCAATGTCCCTGCCATTGTGAATTTGTTTTTTTTTTCTTTGTAGCTTGAGAAATTGTTGAGTGATTCAAACAACCAAATAAGCAAGCAGAGTCATGAGCTGAGTGAAAAGAGAGAGAAAGAAAGCAAAGATGGAGAGGCTGTCCTGGCTAGCTCTGGCTTGGTTTGGGCTTGAATGTCGATGCGCCTGTGCGTGTGCGTGTGTGTTTCATTTTTTTTCTTTATTGTTCATAATGAGTTACATTATTTAGTGGGCCAACCATGAGTTGTTATCCCCAATTCCCTGTTGCCCCCCTTCCCCATCCCCAGTCAGATGGATATCCTCCTCCGTGGGCCGTCTATATCAGTCTTTGTGGTAGGGGACCATGGATAGCCCAGTCTTCAGCTGGGTTCTCATGACCCAAGTGTGTTGTTACTGAGGGTTGCTAAGTCTCTGCTTTTTCTATCCCTTTTCTATCCCCCTCATCTAAAATACGTAACAAAGAAATGTGTAAGCTGCATGAGGAAAACAGCCGCCAAGTGCACCAAATTGTGGCTTGAGATACATGTTAGTTTTCCAAAAAAAGACCTTTTTATTTATTACTTTTCTCATCTTTGGCAATTTCATGCATTCATATAATACATTTTGTTGCCCCCCCCCCCCCGCACACATGCACACTTCCCCCCCACCCACTAAAACCCTTCTTCTATTAAAGTCCCCATTATGTTTGTTCCTTCATGTGAGTCTCAGCCCCAGACCAAAGAGAAGCTCCTGTTTCAACCAGTATGAACAACTGTCTCATCACCTGGGGACTGGACACCAGCTGCCCGCAGACCAGAAGTGACTCTGGGATTGGTAACACTGTTTGGCGAACCCCCCAGGCTTAGGCAGCAACAGGCCCTCTGGTCCCTTCAGGAGGTGGAACCTCGAGGCTGGCTCTGGACAATGAATCAGGATGGAAATGGCCTCTTTCCCCAGAGGGCCAGAAAGCTTCATGCTTCCAGAGCTTTCCTTCCTTCTGCTATGGTGATCAGCAATGGTCCAGACAGGGTTATCCATCAGCCAGAATCCCAGAGGAAGAATGACATGGAGTAGAGTCCCCCATCCCCCCCCCAGACAACCCCTAGTGGACATAAAAATGCACACAGAGAGCCAGCCTTTGTAGCTTAAATTCACGCAGTGTGGATCAGCATAGCACAACCAACTTTCATCCTAATTGATCCAAGCTTAGTTTATTTTTCAGTTGCCCAGTGGCAAAAATTCAATAAACAGAGAAGGAAAGGATAGACAAATAGACGAAAGGATTGACGGATGGGTCTGGAAGCTGCAGCTCTCTGCCTATAAACCTCAACCCACAAGTCTGCCATTCCTCCAGGGGAGGGACTTTGTGCTTGTGATATGTTAGGAGCCAAGAAAGTATGGTTTTGACTTCTGGATTAAGAATATTTGGCACCACTTGATGCAAGCTTTGCCCACTAAAGATAAGAAATGACCCTCTATGTCATTAGGTAGGAAGTCTTTCAGCCTGGGGCATGTCTGTGCATGGGAGACTATTGGGTTATGCAAACTCCAGCCAAGTGTGATAGGAATTCTTGTCACTTCTACAGTCTCAGCAAACTCCAAAGATAAAAGACAAAAATGTTGGGTAGAAATCAAGAATAAAAGAAGTTAATTCCATTTACATTCAAATCTGGCCATAGATTGGGCAAAATGACAGGACTTTTGAAAATATTTTTTATTTATTTCAGAGAGAGAAGCGGAGAGTGTGCATGTATGAATGAACCAGGATCTCTTGCCCCTGCAAACGAACTCCAGATGCATAGGCCAATTTATGCATCTGGCTTTACATAGGTACCCGGAAACTGAACCCAAGCCATCAGGCTTTGCAAGTAAGTGCCTTTAACCACTGAGCCATCTTTCCAGCTCATTCATGACAGGACTTTTTAATATGTATTTCCTTAATTGTGAGATAGAACTTGTCCTGCCTACCACTTAAAATGGGTGGAACAATTTTTTTAATTTTTAATTTATATATATATATATATATATATATATATGTGTGTGTGTGTGTATGTGTATATATATATATATATATATATATAGAGAGAGAGAGAGAGAGAGCAAGAGAGAGAGAGAGCAGGTTATACCCTTTTATCCCCTCGCCCCAGCTCCTGTTACCCTGGGGCCCTCCTCAGTGGGGTTATGGTATTCACTGTGGCCTCAGTCAGTCTCAGTGGGATAGTGGGTGGGGGGTGGGGGAGACGGTGACTCAAAGTATTTCTTCCCACTCTGTGGCTCTTACCATCTTTCCACCCATTCTTTGGAAATGTGGAACAATCAATGTGAGAAATACACCTGAGTTTGAGGGTATTTGAAAGTTGGAGTGATTCCTCCTCACCCTTTAATGTTTAAAGGGGGCCGCCTATTTTGCTTGGTACCAGCATCTCTAGAGAGCTGTGTTTCTTGACAACAAATAGTTGGATTTTGTTTTTTAATCCAATCAGCTAGTCTTCATCATTTGAACTGCAGAATTAAAATCACTCAAATTTAGGGTTGTTACTGAGAAGGAATTTCTATAATTTTGTTCATTTTCCTGATTGAATTATTGTTTATTCCTTTCTTTTTTATTTATATATGAGACTTGATGGTTCATTAAGTTGGGCATGATAGATTCTTTTCTAGAAAGTTCTATTTTATTACATGGATTTGTGTCATGAAATTCATTCTTTCCTGAGCTCTCTTCCTCAGTGTGGAGGATTCCTTTAAGTACCTTCTGCGATGCTGACTCAGTATTAACCATGCTGCTTTGTGGTGAGGCTGAGAGGGTCCTCAGAACACTCTGTCCATGGAAAGGAGCTCGAATGTCTGTGAGTCTCAGCCCTCTGTGTCTCCTTGGACTCCCAACTTGGTTTCTTCAACTCAGAGTCTAGCAGACTCCAGGGTGTGTGTTTGGGGGGGGGGGTTCCCTCTTTGCACACTGGCCTGGAAACTCAAGGCAGAATCCCAGGGCAATCATACTGGATCAGCATGTCTTGTCTCTTTCCTGTCTCTCAGTCATCCTGTACTCCATTGTCCTCTGTCTACTTTCTTGAAAACTGTCCTTTCATGTGTTGTGGGGATATAAATCTAACTCATGACTCCATCTTACCCAGATTTCTGCCCATGAGTCTACATTACGAATAAAGATGGTCTTTTCTGGGAAGAAAGACACTTCAAGAGAAATGTGTTTCCAACCCTATACTAGGATTGCCTTATGAGAGATCTTTATCTCAGCTTGGTACTCAAGGGCATGAAAGGAAAGCTTCTGGGAGAACAATACCCCTAAGAGCAGGTAGAAGGCAGCTCAATGCTCAGAAACGCTGGTGAATGGATCACCCACAACTGAGCAGCCATAGAGGAAATGGCCTGCCCTGGATGTCCCCAAGAAGTGGATGCAGCCATTCACCTATGCACCCCGGTGTTGAATCACAGGGTTCAGCATATTCTTGGAAATAACTGAATCCAACATTTTTTTGCTTTCACAGAGGAAGAAACAAAGTGTCACCAAATGCCAGGGTCAACAGAGACTTAAATATCATAACATGACATTTTTCTATGATGCCCTACAAGGTGTAGGAATGTACAGGAAGGTTCTCTAGAAGGTGGGGAGTTAGACACAAGTCATGTCGGTATCCCAAAGGTAGACTTGGAGATTACTGTATCCTTCTGTTCATTTTCCTGATGTGACCAGATTAAACAAGTCTCCTTTTTCTTTTTTTTTTTCTTTTTTTAAAATATTTTATTTATTCATTTTCAAGCAGAGAGAGATACAGAGAAACAGAGAGAGAAAGAGAGCGCACACCAGGGCCACCACCTTGTGGGTCTGGCTTATGTGGGTCCTGGAGAATTGAACTGGGGGCCTTAGGCACTGGAGGCAAGTGCCTTAACCCCTGAGCCATCTCTTCAGCCCTTTTCTTTTTTTTTATTGTCCATAAGTCTCCTTTTTCTTTAGTTAACATGTTGGGGACATGTGACTAGCCTAGCTTTCTGGGGCCGGCCAGAGTTCAGGATTGACTCTAAAACCTCTGGTAACCTCCATGGGTAAGGGAGTCCCAGAGCGAGGTCTGGGGTTTCTCACATTGTAAATACCTAGCCCATTTCCTCATTCTTGCCAAGGGACTTTAATAAAGACCACAGACAAAAGTCCCACAGAGTCCAAAGGACAGGTGCCATGTGCTCTCAGGTCTCTGCAACCAGAACTGAAATCCGTGAGAAGATGACTGTCACTGTGAAGAGAGCATGTTTGTACAATCCCAGGACTCCACCCCACGGTTCTGGGTGATTCCCTGACAGAGTGTCTCCTGGTGATCAGATTAATATTTTAGTTTATTTGTGTTTGTTGGCTGGAAACCTGCAACCATGTTCTAAGCTCTACTGGACTGAATGAAACTCAACAATATTCATTTCATTTTCATTCACAATCTACACCAAATCTGCTTACTTTTGATTCTTGATAGACAAAGCAAAATTTTGGTTCACTGCAAGATTGAGCAGAATCTTTTCTTAAATACAAAGCACGTTGAGCATGCTCTTGACTCACTTAAGATGACCCGGCCTGTGACTCAGTCAATTTGTGTCTTCTTCCTTCAACCACTCAGCACACTTGTGATGAGAATTGTGCTGTGCAAGGTACCAGGCTGGGAAGGATTGATGCTCAGTCGACCGGGATACAGCAGGCCACGTGGCTACATGTACTGCATTGCAAACACTTCACCCAAGAGGCCTGCTAGAGGCTGTGGGATTTGGACACTGTAAAAGCCAACTTTTAGCAAGGACTCACGGGTAGTCTGGTATTCAGGGACTGTGAAACTAGGTGGTGTGAATTGGAATAGTCAGTTGTACTGTGGGTTTGAAGTGTGCTTCCCTTGTCCAAGCTACATGTACACACCCCGTGACCAAGCCTCTCCGGCTGTAGGGAAAAGGTGGACCCCAAGATTCAACATTGAAACACTCAGTCCAGGTCAACCCCTCAGAGACTGAGTGGCTCAGTGTCTGAGCCTCCTATAAGTTAGCAGAGAGAAAATAAGATGGGAAAGGCGCTATCTTTGTCCGATTCCTATTCTGATCAAAGAAAACAGAATGAATAATTTATAAAGGAAAAACATTTATTATTATATTTATATTATTATAATTTTATATTTTACTTTTATTATTGTTGAAGTTACCTTCACATTCCTGGGACAAAGCACCCAACAAAAAGCAGCTCATGGGGAAAAAGTTTTATTTTGGTTTACAGTCTCAAGGGGAAGCTCCATGATGGCAGGGGAAAGGATGGAATGAGCAGAGGCTGGACATCACTTCTGCCACAGCAGGTAGAAAGCAGCAGCAGGAGAGTAAGCTGAGCTGTGGTAATGGGGAGCTAGATACAACACCCCTAAGTCTATCTCCAACAACACACCCCTCCCTATCAAGACTCCAATTCCCAAACTGCCATAAGTTGGGGACCTAGCATTTAAAACACTTGATCTTATTTGGGGGACATCTAATTCAAACCACCACATTCCATCTCTGGCCCCCATAAACTGATGACCATCCATGATAAAAATGCAATGCATTTTTTCCAACTTTAAAGGTACCCATAGTTTTTAATCAATCCCAACACTGTACAAACATCCCTAAAGTCTAAGGTCTCTTAACTGTGAGCTGTAAAAGCAAAAGAAGATAATGGTATAGAATAAACAGTCACACTGCAAAAGATGGCATTGGACATAGCAAGAAAAGATTAAAACAAGATCTAAAACAAATAGCAAACATCAAATCCTGTAGCTACGAGTTTGACATCTCTAAACAGTGATGAAGTCTCAGGGGTTCCAATTCTGCTCCTCCATCTGGACTGCTCACAGTCAGGGGAAAACTTCATCCCAAGCCAGCAGCTCTCCTTGGCAGCTGTCTCATAGACCTGGCTGAGGTCTCCACTGCAACCTACAGTTGATCCTCATGTCTCCATATAAGGACTTTCCAACAAGCTGCTTCACATTGCCCATGGCCATTTCCAAAAAACAAAACCATGTTGCAAATCCAATTCAATCCTCTCTCCTGTATTTATTACACTCCTTAGTACCATCTAGGCAACCAAATTTCTTAATCCAATAGGGAATAAAGCTGACATAGAAGAGCAGGACACTCCTTCAGCATTCAGGCCCCTACTCTCAAAAGAATCCGCATTCTTTTAGCTATCCCAATGCAGAGCAGCTAGTCCAATATCAATGGTGGTGATCTCTCAAACTATTACAGCTAAAACAGTGCTGTCACCAGCCTGAAATGTTCTTTTCTTTCAGTGCCATTTCCATATATTCACACCAGTTCATTTCTATGCAATGCAAGCTAAACAAGCTCTCAGGACACTGGAAGATGCAGTAAACCTCTCACACAAACTGCCTCTAGCCCAGTCCAGAGAAAGCTCTTCCTTCCTTTCATAAGCCAAACCTCACAGTACATGTTTCTTACTGCATTTAGGTCTCTTGACTCTGACCAAAATGGTCCATAAAATTCTGCCTTCAGCACTTCAAGGCATCTATTAACCCAAGATTTCAAATACATTCACATTCCTCCCACAAATCAGTTCCAAAAGGCCAAAACCCACACAGTCAGGTTTCTAGCAGTGATGACCCTGCTGGGGCCATTTTCTGCTGCAGTGACCCTCTCATTGCTGAGACAAAGCACCCTACCAAAAGCAGCTGTTTGAGGGAAAGTTTTTACTTTGGCTTACAGTTTTGAGAGGAAGCTCCATGATGGCAGGGAAAAGATGGCCTGAGCAGAGGCTGAATATCACCTCTGCTATGGCAGGTGGAATGCCTCAGCATGAGAAAGAGCCAAAGACTGGTAATGGGGAGCTTGCTTTACACCCTTAACCTGCTCCCAACAACACACCTCCTGCAGCAAGGCTCCAATTCCCAAACTGCCACAAGCTGGGGACCTAGAATTCAGAACACATGAGTTTAATTAAATCACCACAATTATCTTATTATTATTTATTATTATCATTAGCTCATAGTTCTGTAGGCAGGAACTCCAAGACTGGGCAGTCATATCTAGCAAAGGCCTCCCACCGTATCAGCATGGCAGAACAGCACAAGAGAAACCAAATATGTAAAAGAAAAAAAAAACAGTAGAGATAGCCTTGGTTTTTAGTAGCACATTGTCATGGTAGCTAGTTGAGGCTCTTTAGAGAGAACTCATCACTCCTGTGAGAATCATCCAGACCCCCTAACCCACAAGAGCGACACTAATCCTTCAGAAGAGTGGATCCCTCTGGCCTAACCACTTCTTAAGGGTCTCACCACCTCTCCATATTGTTTCACTGGTGACCAATTTCACCATCAGCTTTGGGGGAGACAAACCACATTTGTAGCATAGCAGGCTGCTTTACTCAGTTTATGCGGATGAGAAAATAGCAAACAGAGATCAGGATGAAACACAGGAGAATCCCTCCTGGCAGGAGACTCCTGGAGGGAGGGCCTAAGAGGAGAAAGCCTGACACCTGGTGGAGACCAAGGGCCTGGCAGCCTGGATGCAACCAGCAGATGACACAGACATCCCAGAGCTGCAGCTCTGACCCCTGGTAGCCAGCTCCAGCCTGGCAGGAAGCAATGACAGCCAATGGGACTTGATTCCTTCATAAGCATGAGTGACGGCCCTCTGAGACCCACCAGAAATCCTGGAGGGGGCCAATGTGAGATGACCCCTGGAATTGGGATGAGCCTTAATGACAATTTTCCCAACAATGGGAAGACTGAAGGGAATGCAACTTGATGGTGTCATGTTGTAAACCATCATGATCTTTGGGGTCAGAGTCGCCTTCAAACCCCATTGTGATACTTATGGGCTATGTCACTGCCTAGGTGAGTTAGTCAATCTCTATGAACCCCATTTTCCCCACCAAGCCAGGGGCAATAAATCAACTAATTCCAGGCGGTGTCTGAGAATTAAATGTGATATGTCACCAAGCACTTAACACAGTACCCAACACAGATCAGGTGCTCAGTAACTGGCCTCTGCATCTCCCTCAGTTGTTGGAATTGTGGCCACACTGAGTACCACTAATAGATGAATTCATGAGACGTGGAGCAGCATGAAGGGGCCCTGTATGCTGCTGAAGTCAGGAGACAAAGGTTCTTCATGGCCAGTTCTGACACCCAAAAGATCATGCAGACAGACCAGGAGGGAATGATTATTCCAGGAAAGTGGAGGCAGGAAGGCTAAGAGTCACAAAATGGTGTGGACTTTCATGGAGGCCCGAACCATCCAGGTAAGGAAATGGGATGGTCTTCCGGCCATAGATGAGCAGTAGAGAAGGGTAAACTGAGCCCCTGTCCACATGTGCTCGCGGCACCGTGAGGTGCTGCTTCCAGGCTTCCATTCGGTAGCTTTCCTTTCCGGGAAAGGCAACTCAGTTGATGTACAGTCCAGATAGAGACTCCAGCCCCTGGGTGCGTGACCTCTCCAAGACTTCTGCCCCCTCCCGGAAACCTATAACTCTATGATTGCTTTCAGCTATAAGTTCCTATTCATGAAGCTCAGGTTTACTTGTGCTTCCTGTCATTGTAATAAACACCTGAGAGAATCAATTATGACAACAAAAGGATTAGCTCGGTTCATGGTTTTGGAGGTTTCAGCCCATAATTGATAGACCCCTTTGCTTTGGGTCTGAGGCAAGGAAGTATACGGTAAAGGGAGCATATGCCAAAGCCAAGCCATTGGCCTCAGAACCAGAAAGTGAAAGAAAGCAGGATTCTACAATCCCCCACAGGGTGCATTCCAATGACATGAAGACCTCTTAAAGTTTCCATGATGTCCCAATAGCACCAGTCTGGAGATCAAGCCTTGGACACGTGAGCCTTTAGGGAACACTCTAGATCCAAACGGTAGCACTTGTTCATTTTTTACTATGATTCCATAAACATCTTCAGATTATCTACTACGTATCAGGCAAGGTTCTAACAATGTCAGTCAAGCAATAAGAAATGTCTGCCCTCATGGAGCTTATATTTGAGTTCTGGATGGGGACAGATAGACAAGAAGCAAAACACAGAATGTGTTGGAAGCCACAGGGAGGGGAGGCAAGGAAAAGAACAGTAAAACTCATGGCAACAAATCAGAAGGAGATGAGGCTCAAAATAGCCTCACCCTCCTCCCCATGCCGGCCTCATCAACGCCTTACCTCCCCCCCATAAAGACCACACTCTTTACCCTCTGTAGTGGTTGGATTCGGGTGTCCCCCATAAACTTATGTGTTCTCAATGTTCGATCCCCAGCTGAAGGCAGTTTTGGAATTGGCACCTTGTTGGAGATGTGTGGTTAAGGGTGGACTTATGGGTGTTCTAGCCAGCTCCCTTTGCCAGTGTTTGGCACACTCTCGTGTTGCTGCTGTCCACCTGATGTTGGCCAGGAGGTGATGTCCACCCCCTGCTCGTGCCATCGTTTCACCTGCCATCATGGAGTTTCCCCTCAAGTCTGTCAGCCAAAATAAACCCTTTTCTCCCACGAGCTGCCTTTGGTTGGGTTCTTTGTGCAGCAATGAGAGAGCAGACCTGCGCACCCTCCTTCACCTCACATATCCTCCTCAAGTGAGGCAACCTTCTGTGTGCATCCTCTGAACAGTGTGCCCTCTGGAACTCTGGGCTCAGCTGCTCAAGGGGCCTGATTGTCTCACCCCACAAACACCCTCATAAATAACATGGGTGGTCAAATTGTTTACAGCCCCAAAATGTTCTCCAAGAATAAACACCATCATATTGTTCACATTTAAGCTGGAAAGATTACTAAGTAATTCCTGTTTTTCAATCTGATTGTTAAAAACCTGAAAAGTCAGCTCATTTTTTTGTTGTTCTTGTTAAGAAAATCACCATATTCCTCCAGCTACGTGATGTTTAACTGAATTAGCAGAGATTGGTGGCCAAAACAATTGGCCACAAGGAATAACTGGGCTCATAGCAAGTTTCTATTCACAGACTCATTAGAGTGGGCTTTGATGGTTTGAGGAAGTGTGGCCCCATCTGGGTGTGCAAACAAGGGCATGGGGTCATGGGAGCACTAATAATAACCCCATTTGGCTGCACTTTGCAGTGGAGCCTCGGCTCATTAGACCACTGCTAGCCTGTATTGTTCTGCACTCAGAAAAATATTTTTGTTTTGAAACTGGTTAATGTGTTATCGTTCTGTGGTATTAATATAAACAGGCTCTCCTTAATATATTCAAGTTTCCCAAAATGGTCCCTGTGGAAAATCCAGGGGTGCCAAATAGCAAAATGCCATCCTCATGTTCTCCTGAGTCTGTAAGGCCTGAGCCCTGCTCTCACTGATGGCAGTCCTGAGCTGAAGTTCAGACTGTTGCAGACACGCTTTCAGGAGGTCAGCTCACAAACAGACTTTCTAGAAATCTGGGGGGTGTTGATACGGGAAAGAGACCCAAGAGTGGGTAATGCAAGCTTCTGTTACCATACTGGGTGATATTTAACAAGACCACTCAGGGACTCTGGGAAATGCTCCTGCCTGTGTGTGACCTGCCATTCACCATTATCTGAGATGGAGCAAAGGGACCTCCCGAGAGTCTGAAGGGCTCATTCAACAGTAATATTATAATGTGTCTCCTGTAGGAAAATAATATCAAATTTAAAGTTGGATATTATTACCCAACTAGTGCTGTCTTTATCATTTAGTATCCAAGGTGTTTTGGTTTGATTTAGTTTGGTGTTTTGAGACTGGATCTCACTATATAGCCCCAGCTGGCCTCAAACTCACAAAGCTCCTACCTCAGCTTCCCAAATGCTGGGATTATAGATATCTGCCACTATACTAGGCCTCACGATGGTGTGTGTGTGTGTGTGTGTGTGTGTGTGTGTGTGTTTAAACGTGATTCCTGCACATCTTTCTGAATCACGTCTTCTTTCTCACTGAATTTCTTACCAATGAGCTAAATAAGGTATTTGACATTCATCTTCTGTTTGAATCTGGTTTTCAATTTAATGTTTTGGACAACAGAGATGACTAATTACAAAGACAGTGTCCATATTGAGGTGGAAGAGGCGCAGAGCTCCTCTTTACCTGAGCCTACAGTCTTGCAAAGCAATCAGGAATCCCCACATTCTTCCTGTCCTAAAAGCAGCTACCTGCCAAAAAGTAAGTAAATAAATACCCTGTCCTCGTTGCTTGGATAATATGACAGACATATTTATGACAAGCCCACAGGCCTATCAAGTCCCCTTCCTTTGCCTTGTATATGATCAGCTGAACTGATTTTCTCACTGGCCAATCTTGACAAATTGGCTGGAAAAAAATGCCTGATTTGTATGAAACAAATACTAGTTTCTTTACACACTCAGCCTCTCCCTAGAATTCTCCTCAGGGGACAGGAGGGAGGAGTCCTGTCACACCATCCCACTTTCTCCTAATGGGTCTTTCCTGCCTTGATCACTCCACTCCTGCCCTTCAAAGAAAATTCCTGCCTATACGAGCATGCTATTATGATTTGAATATGAAATGTCCCCCAGGGACTCATATGTGGGAAGCTTGGTCCCTTGGGAGTTTATAAAAACTTCAAGAAGTGAGGCCTAGTTGGAGGAAGTAGGTGTCAGTGAATGTCACTTTCAAGGTAAACCTGACCTCTGGCCTCTTCTTCCCACTCTGCTTCTGGTCTGCCATGAGATGATCAGCTTTCTCTCCCACATGTTCCCACTGCCATGATGCCCGGCCTCACCACAGGCTCAGAATCCATGCACTGAGCCTCTCAAACCACGAGTCAAATGAATCCTTGCTCCTTTCATTGTGTTCTCAGGTAGTTCATCACAATGATGACTGAAAGGCTCGCAGATCTCGTGCCTAAGACTTCTCCTACTGCAATGGTCTCCTTTCCTTAGTATTTTGTTTATTTTACTTTATGTCCCCCCCCCCAAATTTTTTTCCTCTTTG
Source organism: Zapus hudsonius (assembly GCA_004024765.1). NCBI lineage: Eukaryota > Metazoa > Chordata > Mammalia > Rodentia > Dipodidae > Zapus > Zapus hudsonius. Next base: position 17,031 of record PVHP010029413.1, read on the forward strand.
CCAAAATGTTCATATAGGACCCTGATTCTAACTGCAAAGAAAAACAACCCAACATACTTCCACCATGCCCCGCCCCTCCCTGCCTCTCCTAAAGGTACAGATTTGGGCCAGCTTGACATCCAAGCTGCCTGCCCCTGGTAACATACCTCTTCCAGCAAGGCTCCACCAGCTGGTGATTACATACATTCAAACCACCACACACAAACACACATGCATGTGCACCACACATACATACATGTAGGAAAAAAACCCTGAAATTTTCATTCAAAGAAAAGTCCAGGCAGATTTGAGCTTGCACACCAAGCAACAGGAAACAGCTATCAAATGACTCAGTGAAGTGGGCAGAGGGAATGGAACTTTTGCCCCTTCCCCGGGGGTCCTGGAGAGGTGAGCCCACTCATCAGTCCCCAGGCAGGTTCTCCTACCCACCGCACATGCCATCTAAAGATACCTGAGGCCTGTCCAACTCTCTTGGAGTCACAAGTCACCTTCAGGGATACAAAGCTTCCCAAGAGTGAAATGCCCATGGAATTTTCTATGGATACTTGAAACTCCAACCTGATCAACATTCTAAGGAAAATTACCTAAGGGCCTTGGAGTGACCTGCCCATTCTGAGCCATGCTTTTGGCAGACAGTGACGTTTTCTGCATGACTCTGAGGATTCCTGACATGCCATTGAAGTCCATGATATCTTCTTTCCTAGAAGGCTCCACCTTCCAGGAGCAGCACCAAGAAGAAAACTGACCAGAAAGACACTCTCAGGGCCCAATAATATGGAGAGGATTACTGATCTCTAGTCCTGTGCTGGACAAAACTATCAGAATGACTGATCTATCCCAGATAGTTGTTTCCTCAACACATGGCCTGGGAAAGGACTAGAGGTCATGCTTCTAGGACTATAAATAAAATACATGTTCCCTGTTTAAGCCACATCATCCATGCTAACTTATTAGAGCAGCCTAATCTGAGTAGATCAGGAATGTGTCCTAATAACTGGCAACGGCGCTGTGAAAACAATGCCTGGAACTGTGGTAGCGTCTTTGGAACTGGGCGATGCGGAGATATTGGCAGAGCTCTGTTAGAGCTTTGGTGAGTGATAGAAAAAGCCAAGGGTCAGAGGAGTGGAGGGAGTTTTAAAAGCAATTCTATTGAGTGCTCAGCAAGAAAAGAGACCCATAGAGGCAGCCTTAACCTTCTTAGAGAAGATCTAGGTAACTATAAGTAGAAAGAAGGTAGAAATAGGGATGCAACCAGGCATGGTGTACCTGCAATCCGACTGCCTCAGCATCCAGGAGGCTGAAGCAGGAGGATTGCCACAAGTTCCAGGCCAGCCTGAGCCATGGAGTGAGACTGTATTACAAAACAAACGACTAACCAAAGGGGGGGAACAGCAAAAAACAGATAATAAAGACCATTTTGGTGAGGTCTAAGTGGAATTGAGGAATGTATTTTTGGAAATTAGAGGAAAAGTATTCTTTCTACCAAGCTGTGCTCATGCTCCAGGGCTTTGTGGAAGGAAGGGTTTGTAAGTGATGACATATACAAGCTCAGTGTCGAAAGCGAGGCTTTGTTCCTTTTGATTGTGTGTGGCAAGGATGCAAAGAAGAAACGGCTTGAGGACAGACTTTAAGCAAAAAAGGAAGCCAGAACTTCCAGTTTAGAAACATTCAGCCTCCCCGTAGTGCCAAAGCAAGAATGGGTAATCAGAAGAGAACACTGTGAGTGTGAGCAAGGGATGCTTTTTTTTTTTATTGTCCATAATGAGTTACATTGTTTAATGGGCCAACAATGAGTTGTTATCCCCAATTCCTCATTGCCCCCCCTCCCCATCCCCAGTCAGCTGGATATCCTCCTCTGTGATCCGGCTTTGATGAGATTAGTGTGGGTGTGAATCACCAACCTAGGCAGTTCCCCCAGCAGGAAAACTGCCAGCCTGGCCAAGGAGATGGGCAATGAAGCAATGTGATCTGATGTCTTGGATTTTACAGGACAAGACCACAGAGCTATTGGCCTTGAAGGTGTTCTATTCTTCAAGACAAGGGAAGAAAGACCCCAAAAGATTAAAAGATCACCAAGGCTCTTTTGTTTCAAAAGGAGAAGCCACTGACTTATTGTCATGAAACCAGTTACCCTTTTCCCAAAGCCTTAGCAGGTCCAGTTGTGCACATGGCAGAGCCCTGGGGACACAGGCCCAGTCACCGAGGTGCTAGGAGGAAAGCCTCAGACCCCAGAGGATTAGGAGGATCTCATGAGACTTCCTTACAGGTTTGCATATTCTTGAAGCCAAGAACCTTTCTTCTTTCCTGGCTTCTCTTCTAGAGTGGGAACGTTTACCCTATGCCTGGCTCAATGTTCTACTTTGAAAGCACACAACTTGCTCCATTTGCCATATTCATGAGTGGGGAAGAATTTTGCCTCAAGGTGACTTGAGACTCGCTCATAATCTGATTTATGTGGTATTTCAATGAGACCTTGAAATTTAGACTTTAGAGCTAAAGCTGGAATGAGTTAAGACGTTGGAAGCTACTGAGATGAAATGAACAGAGGTTTGGACACAAGAAGAACAAGACTTGGGGGCTGGAGAGATGGCTCAGCGATTAAGGCACTTGCCTTCAGTTCAATTCCCCAATACCCACATAAGCCAGACCCATAAGGTGTGGCCCTGGTGCTCTCTCTCTCTTCTCTCTCCCTCCCCCCCCCCCTCTCTCTCTCTCTCTCTCTCTCTCCCCTCTCTCTCTCTCTCTGCTAGAAAATGAATAAATAAAATATTTTTCAAAAAAGAACAAGACTTGGAAGGGGAGGGGTTGCAGGGATGGAAGGGTGGATGTTTGGGTCTCTCCAAATTCGTATTTTAAACCCAAACCTCCAGCTCTGAATACTATTCTTCCAGATGGCATTTGTCATTACATTACAAAAGAGCCCAGGGTGCTTCCATCACATGAGGACATAACAAGAAAAGGTCAATCGGAAAACCAGGAAGTGACTATCACCAGAGACTGGATTGTTAGCCAACATCTTCAGCCTCCAGAACTACCAGAAATAGATGTTTGTTGCTGAATCCACCCAATCTGTGATCATTTATTATCACAGTCTGCACTAAGAGGATGCCTGGGTGAAATCTCAATGGCATACCGTATGTGAAATCCCCAGGATTTGACCAATGGAAAGGATTTTGAGTACCAGCAAGTTCTGTGAGAGGAAGGGGATGTGGGCCCATGCCTTGGAGCTTAAATGAAGGGGCTTTGGAGTCAGAGACTAAATAAACCAGGCGGGAGGGCAGAACTGATTCAGGACAAGGGGCTTCATCCGCATTCTACCCTCAGGATGAGTCCCACCACCTCCTGGTGCTTTCTTTCCTCTCTCAGCCTATGCCTCTTTCTCTCCATATCCAGAGTGATTTTTGAAAAACATTAATTCATGTCATTCATTCCTCTATAAAGCCCTCTAAGACGTCTTTCCTATTGGCTTTAGAGTAAAAAGTCTAGACTCTTTTCCATGGCTCTAAGGTGCCTGTGATCTGACCACAGCCAGAGTGTCCTCTCCCACCACCCTTCCTGCTCTCCCCTCCCCCTACTCTGAATCCCCCTCAGATCATCCTGGACCTGGGCTTTGCATGGGCTGCTGGGAGAGGCTGAGCTACTTCTCCCCTTGAGAGACTCCAGTTTGCAAAGGCCTTTCCAGAGCCCAGAGCCCACACTCTCCCTCACTGAGCCTGCTCCCTCTCTCCTCCTCACCACCTCTCTTGGGGCCAGCACACAGGTAAGCTCAGGCTTCATGGAGGCTGTGCTTAGGCAAGAACTCTCACTCTCTGGGATGGGCACAAGGTGCCAGGACATCTGCCCTACCCCATACCAGAATTTTAAGGCTGAGCAGCCATTACAGACTTTTCTGTCCCTAACTCCACCCAAGCACCCATCCAGCCCTGGAGCCCATTCTTATGCTTAGTTATGGACCCAGGAGTGCAGGCGTCAAGAAGTGACAATTATAGGTGGGTTTCCCCTTCCAAACAACATCTAAGTCATCCAAAAGGGCTGTGGGATCTCGATTCCAAAGCGTGTCTTGGGGCATTTCAATGCCTTCCCATTTTCCTGTGTAAGGAGTTTTGGACAGAAAGCCTTCAGTGCTTCTTGATTCAAATGATCCCCACTCTGTGAATAGAATAACAGAGATGGCTTTCTTTAAAAAAAATGTTTTTATTTATTTAAAAGCAAGAGAAGAGGGGGATGGCTATGCCAGAGCCTCTTGCTGCTGTAAACGATCTCTAGATGTATGCACCACTTTGTGCACCAGGCTTTGCAAGCAAGAGATGGGACTTTTAAACTGACCATACTTTTTAAAAAAAAAATCATTTATTTGTAAGCAGAGAGAGAAAGAGAATAAGCATCCAGGGCCTCTAGCCAATGCAAACTCCAGCTACATGCCCCACTTTGTGCATCTGGCTTTATGTAAGTACTGGTGAATCGAACCTGGGTCATTAGGCTTTGCAGGCAAGTGCCTTAACCACTGAGCAATCTCTCCAGCTCCTAAACTGACCACACTTTGAGACCTAGCCCTGAGCTCAGAGCCCCAGGACTCTCAGTTGTCATCGTGTGGCCTGTGAGAGCCAGATGTCAGCTCCTCGTGCTTCTGATTCCTGGGTGAGAAAATGAGTGTTCAGCTCATAACAAACAGCCATCATCACTTCGGACATTGGACCAAAGTGCAAAGACATCAAAGTTGTGGCCACCCCAGGAACCAAGTTCTTGTTTCATCTTTCCATTTTGTTTATTTATTTATTTATCAGCCTGGGACATTCCATAATGATTGGAGTGCCTGCATTCATGCAGAAAGGCTGGTATTAGTCTGGAATTCCTGCTGTCAAGGTAAATAGAAAGGCCTTTGCTATTTGATTATCTAGTAAGAAATTCATGGCTACCCATAAATGTCTAATAAAATGATCTGTTTGTTCTAGAAGTGGCTGGAACAATCTTTTGTTTGCTTTTCCCCACTGGAGAGAGATGACTAATTGGCTATCAGGGTCACAGAGTCACCAGCCCTTTCCTTTCACACCACGAGGGTCCCAAAGACCCCAGCAGGGCACAGGCCAGGGTGAGCAAAGCCTGGAGGGAGTGTCCTGTGCTGGCTGCTTTTCCTTGCGTTGGTGACTTAGGATGCCTCCAAATGCTGCTCAGAGCTAAGGGCAGGGCCCTAGAAGGGATTTCTGTTGGCAAGGAGATACCTCCCACCATTTCCATCTTCCTAAGCACCATTCCATCTTCCTAAGAGACCACCCGAAGTGCCAGCGCATGCGCTAACATGGGCCCGTCCTGGAGGGAACAGGAGCTCCCAGATGACCAGCTGAGCAGCTGAGGCCTTCCCCCCACCAACCACGTCCCCCTGGATACCTGTCCCTTTCCATTCTTTTTCT